>APFE030975450.1:64316-75221 GCA_000404065.3 Pinus taeda | reverse complement strand
AACTGGAAAATATGGGAAGGTATAGCTCCTACCTCACTGGTTACTGTTTGATGAGGACAAACTTTAATCTCCCCTCCTTAATTCCCACTGATAATCCTGTAGATGACTACTCTGTATCCTGTAGGATCCCATTGGTGCCTCTACGTTGCAAAATGCTCATTGTCTCCTTTAGGCGCTTCTTCAAGAAGAACGAGGAAAACCTCTTTTTGATGAATTCTCAAGATTTCTAATGCTCTTTTAGTGTGGGAATCAATTTTTTTTCTTTATATGGATGATCGTGTGAGATGGTGTGTTGGCTCTCTAAGTACAAGCACCTCCTTTTGGACCATTGGTCCCACTATCAGTCCATCATTTCACTCACCTCGTAATCATCTCCCACTTTGTTCCTCCATAACTTAACCATTTTTGGAATTATCTCCTTTTTCTTCTGATTTGACTGTTGCCATGTGTGGATTGTTCTAACTGTTTTCTCCTCGTCGACTGGCCACCTTTGCTTATAAAACCAACTCTTACATAATCCTACATTTTTTATCATATCGTGCTAATGAGAGAGCATGAGCAAGATGACATGCCTGTGGGTAAGATGCCTTGATGATGATGCTTGTTGGAGAATGATGTCCCTATGTTGTGTATTTGTCGCATATTTTTTTTATTATTGGCCTCTTTTGATGCTTGTTTCCTTGGATGTATAGGAACTGGAGAGTGATGCTGATGATCTTGTTGCTGCTGCTGAGCTCTGAAGGAGCTTGCTTAATCTTGGAATATTTATGCTAGAGATGGCTGCAACCTTGTGAAATTTCCTTTGTGGGATAGGTTGCTTCCTGATTTCCTATAGGAAACCTACAGGACGTCCTGTAGCTGCCTCTCACCTAAACTTTCATACTTTTTTTTTTTGGAGCATGAGGATTGTTGACAAGAGTAGAGAAGGGTTCCTATGAATGGTAGGTGAGAGGTATAGACCTCAGGCATTGTCTCTTTATCCTCTGTTCTCACCCTCTTCTATTTTTTCTTCTTCTTTGAAAATTATATATATATATATATAGATATATATAGCTTTAGGGTCACTTTTCTTGGGATTCCAATGCCACTGTAATTCCTACAGGAAACTCCTGTAGGTTTTCAGGGAATCTTGTAGGATTATAGGGAATCCTATAGAAAACACAGAGCCCGTGTAAACTAAGCGAGAGGAGTTCATAAATGGAAGGATTGATGGAATAATGAAGAATATGAGATGGAGGAACGAAAATCGGGATTGTGTAGGTCCTTTTGTTCCTCTCAAGTTGCAATGATCCTCCTCTTGCTGACTTGCAAACAACATTTTCACTTTTTCTTTCCTCTCTTTTTTCTTTTTTTTTTTTTCTTTTTTTGAAAATAACTAGTCTGCCTCCAAGAGGTTTTCATCCTAGCTGCTTGCCCTGGGTGCCTCAAAAGAGGTTTTCAGCCAAATATCTTTTTTTTTTTAAACACCATTGGACTGCCTCAAGAGGTTTTCAACTCAACAGTGGGACTTAGGTGTGTCATGGAGGTTTTCACCTTTTTTTTTTTGCGAGGGAGTTGATGGGGTAGAAGTTGAGACTTGCTCCACCACCGCCACTGTCTTGCTGATGCCATTGATGAATTCTTTCTTTGACATGGGCTTCTTGTAGACCTTCAATTTGTACCCATTAACAAGTAAAGGGATAGCCTCTGCATCAATGGTTCTTATTTGTATTAAACCATTATCATGACATTTTACTATGACATAAGGCCCTAACCATATAGTCCTTAATTTGCCTTTAAGATCCTTGTATCTGGAACCATACAACAAAGCCCAATCACCTTCTTGAAATTGTTTATCCTTTATGTTCTTGTCATGTCAAATATTCCTTTGAACTTGAGTCACCTCTATGTGCAGGAGGGCCTGCATCCTAAATTCATCTAACCCATTCAACTGGAGCAATCTTTGTTGTTGTGCCCTCGTGAGATCTAGATCCAGTTGTGTTCCTTTCTTAAGGTTTTGTATTCAAATTCAATGGACAACATGGCCTTCTTCCCATAGACTAGCGCATAAGGAGTGAATCCTATGGTGGTATTCCAGGTGTTATTGTAGGCCTAAGTGGCCTCAACTAATCTATCTTCCCAATCCTTTCTATTGCTGCTAATCACTTTGGTCAGAATGCCTTTCAGTGCTCTGTTGGTTACCTCCACTTTCCCATTAGCTTGTGGGTGGTAAGGAGTGGATGTTCTATGCTTGACCTTGTGTTGGCTCAACAAATTTTCAATCATGTGAGATGTAAATTGACTGCCTTGATCAGTGACCAATTCTCTAGGGTACCCAAATTTATAAAATACATTTTCCGTTAAGAACTCACCCACTTTCTCTTTTGTTTATGCTTTGATGGCGTTGGCTTTAGCCCACTTGGTTAAATAGTCAGTGCACATAATAATGTACTACTTTTGCCTGGATGGAGGGTCAATGGGTCCAATGAAATCCATGCCCCACTTGTCAAATGACTCGAAAGTCACTTGAGGTTGCATAGGCGTTTGATCCCTTGGGGTAGGTTTCCCCATCCTTTGGCACCGATCACACTTACTAGTATACCTCCTCACATCCTGGTGAAGAGTGGGCCAATAATAACTAGCTTGTAGCACCTTGAATGCTGTCCTTTTGGCTACAAAGTGACCTCCACAAGGGCCATCATGAAAGGTCAGAATGATGTCAAAGACTTTCTCCTCTCTGACACATCTTCTTAGAATTTGATCTGGACGTAGTTTGAAGAGTTTGCTCCCAATCCAAGTGAATGTGGCGCTCTTCCTCACAATCTCACTATTTTCCTTGGAGGACAAATTTGGTGGAAACTGTGCATAAACCAAGTAATTTGCTATGTCAGCAAACCATGGAGATAGAACTGAAATGGCGAATACGTGTTCATCTAGTAACTGATTATCAACCATTCCTTCCTCCCCTGGAGGAAAAGTCAATTTGTATAAAATATATGCAACAACATTCTCTTTGCCAGGCTTATCAATAACAGTTAAATCAAACTATTGGAATAAAAGTAACCATCTAATAATCCAGGCATTTACATCAGGTTTATGCATCAAGTATTTAATTGCAACATGGTCAATATGTACAAATGTTTGGTAACCTGTAATGTAATGCCTAAATTTGTTCAATGAATGCTCAACAACTAGGAGTTCCTTTTCAGTCACTGTGTAGTTCAATTCGACTTTTGACATATTCTTACTAATGAAGTAAATGGCATAAGGTAGTTTGTCGTCTATTTGGCCTAGAGCTGCTCCTATGGCTTTGTGAGAGGCATCAACATGTATGTGGAAAGGAAGAGCCCAATTTGGGCCTTGGAGAATAGGTGTAGTCGTCAACTTGTCCTTTAGGTGTCCAAGGCCTCTTGACAACTTTCTTACCATAAAAATTTGGAGTCTTTGGCCAATAACCCAAATAAAGGAGAAGATAACTTGCTGAAGTCTTTTATAAATCTCCTATTGTATCCAGCTAAGCTTAGAAAAATTCTGACATCCCTATGTTTTTTTGGAGGTGGGACCCTTTGGATGATGGCTATCTTATTTGGGTCTAGCTGTAGTCCTTTCTGGGATATTGAATGACCTAGAATAGTCCCTGCAATCATCAATAAATCACATTTTTCGGGGCTAAGGGACAAGTTAATTTCAATGCATTTGTTCAGTACCTTACCCAAGTTGGAGAGATCCTCCTGGAAATCACACCCATAGGGTGTAAAATCATCCATATAAATTTCCACTGTATCATGGACTGGCTTGACAAAGATACTTAGGACTGCCCTATGGAAAGTGGTAGGGGAATTGCATAGGCAAAAAGGAAGGACCCTATAAGCAAAAGTACCCCAAGGACAGGTGAAGGTGGTTTTATCATGGTCCTCTAGGCTAATCTGGATTTGATTGTACCTACTAAACCCATCTAAGAAAGAGAAATACTTTTTCCCTACCAAGCCATCTAACACGTGGTCAATGAAGGGTAGGGGGAAATGGTCCTTCTTTGTTGCTCTATTTAACTCTCTGTAATCGACACAAATCCTCCACTTCCCATTTTTCTTTGGAACCAACACCAAAGGAGAAACCCACTCACTGTCCAAGATAGGGTAAATGAATCCTGCATCCAACAACCTTTGCAGTTCTTATTTAACTATATCCTTGAGAGTTGGATTCATTCTCCTTTGGGGTTGTTGGACCGGTTTGCAACCTTCTTTGATATAAATGTGGTGGGTGCATACTGAGGGGTGCACTCCCTTCATTTCTTTGTAACTCCAAGCAAAGGCATCCAAATGTTCCCTTAGCATGTTGCACAACTCTTCTTCTTCATGTACAAAAAGAGAGGGGTTTATTTTCAAAGTTCTTTTGAGGCTGAATTCTATTATCTTGACACGAGTAGGGTTTGAATCAACTAAGCATGGATCAATCTGATGGTTGATCTTGATTTCCTTTACTACTTCCTCTAAGGACAAGGTGTTGGGAGTTGGATTTTGGAGTATGTGTTCAATCAAATCATCTTCATCTGGCTATCCTCCTCCCATGGTAGGTTCTAGGGTATAGAGTTGGGATTAGTAGACTTCATATTATTCCTCCTCTTCTAGCCATAAAGGTAAATCATGTTCTAAATATGGTTGAGCAGGAGGGTACAAGACCAAATGCTTGGACATATGCCTAATTTTGATAGTCATATTTCCAGCCCTGCAACTGATGTAGGCATCGATAATGGCTAACCAAGGCCTCCCAAGTATGAGAGGATAACCATTAAGCTTGGCCTTTGGTTGGAGAACTAGGAAGTCTGCAGGGTAGTCATAGGAGTCAATGGAGACCATCACATCCTCAACAATCCCCTGAGGGGCTACTATGGAATGGTCTGCATGCTGCAAGTCTGTTGTGGTCTTTCTTAATGAACCCTGGAGATTTAGCTTGATCATGGTGTCCTTAGTCATCACATTAATGGCAGCCCCAAGATCAATCAAGATGTGTGGGACAATGGTGCCATTGGTGTGCACGTCTACTATAGGGCTTACGGGGTCTAATACTTTGGGAAAATTATCTGTCTGAACATCAAGTTGGAAAACTATCCAATGAAATTAATGGTAGGGGTGTCTCTTTTTTGCCTCCCTGGATGTTTGTAACACTTCTCTTTAATCAATTTGTTGTAAATAGGTACATCCTCAATGGCTTGGAGAAGTGGAATTTTGACACAAAGATTTTTCAATTCACCCATAAATTCATTCTTTTCTGGGGTAGGCTATGGATTCACTCTAGGCATACCTTCCTCTATTTCCTCCTCACTCTCCCTAGGTGGAGATGGAGGCTTGTTGTCTGGGAGTACTCCCCCAGACTTTAGGTTGATTTCTTGAATTTCCATAGCATAAGCAGGGTAGGATGTCTCTCCTCGGTATACCAGTTGTGCCTGTCTGTTGTTCGGGTTTGGATTTGGTTGGGTAGGCATCTGAGGTTGTTTAGGTGGAACAGGGTGTAAAAGTTGTGGTTGAGTAGGAGGTGAAGGAAATAAAGCTGGAGCATTGTTGTATGGGGGCCTCCACCCCTGGGGTGGTGCATTCCAATAAGGTTGTGGAGGAGTATATGGTTGAAATGACTGGTTGGTTGACTTAGAATGGTATTGAGGTGCAAAAGACCAAGGAGAAGGTGTAGACGAGGAGGGATGAGCAGGGGGGCCCCAAGAGGGAATGTGTGTGTTTTGGTTAGGGTTGTAATATGCATAGGATGACCCTTGCATGCCTTGCTAGTATGGTCGAGGCCCATGAAGTCTCCTTTGATTTATGTAGTAGAGCTGTTCAGTCACCCCATCAGTTCCCTGATACATAGCTTTTAGTCCAGGTAGAGAACGGAACTTGTATGTGGAGTGGTTTTCTTCACAGACCGAGCAAATTTCTATAAGGTTTAATGGACATTCATTCCTACGATGCCTCCTTGTACATCTAGGGCAGAAAATGGCTAATGCTCTCTCTACTTCCTCCTGCTTTCTCTTGATTTGCATAGTGTCCATCTGTAGGGCGAGGGTTTGAAGCATTTCACTCTTGAAATCTTCTGGCAAATTTCCAATTTCACCTTTTATGGATGTGTTGGAAGAGGATGAGTTGGCTATTGGTTGAATACCCCTATCCTTTTTCCTAGTTGCCCTAGAATGACTCTTAAAGATAGTCTTGGTATCTTCATAGGGTAGCTGGTAGATGTCCCCTCCTGTTAGCAAGTTTAGGGTATCCAGAAGATCTTCCCTTACTCCCTTGAGAAAGAGTAGCTTCAGTGACTCAAGATCAAGTGTGCACCTGACCCTTTTGTAGCTAAGCTGGAATCTTTCCTCATAATCCTCCAAGGATTCATCACACCCTGAGGTCATTCTAAAACTTTCCTCTTTAGTGTCTTTGGACTTGCAGTAGTACCGATACTTATTGTTGAAGGATTGATGCACTTGAGCCTAGGTTGTGATGCTATCCCTAGGTAAACCCATGAACCAGTGCAAAGCTACATCCTTGAGAGTGGATGGGAAAAATTTCAACTTCTGATCATAAGTGGTGTAATCATAAGTTTTGCATATGACAATGAACTCAAACAAGAAAGTATCTAGATCTTTTGAGGTCAGGCCATGGAAGTGAGGAAGAATAGAGGGGCTTGTGTTTTTCATCTTGGCATCCCCATTAGTTTCTCTGATGGGAAAAGCACCCTCAATTCTTTCTGTATCTCCTATGTCATTCCTATTTTCAGCCATTAGGTTAGTTGGAATGGGTTCTCCTTCTTTTTCTCCCCTTGTAGGCTCTTCAAAAATCTTTGGTTGTTCACCTAAGGGGTCTTCCAATTCATAACCACCGAAGAAGAGGGAAGGTTGGCTGTTTGAAGTGGTGGGGGTATTTGGCAAAATTTTTCCTAAGTTATCACTATTCCTACAAGGCATGATAGAAGTGTTTTTGTTTTGTTTTGTGTTTTTTCAAGCTTTGAGACTAATTGCAAAATTGAAATAACAAACTGAATGGATACTAACTGTTGAATGAAATATCACTTTGTAGAATGGAAAAGAAAGCAACCAAATTACAATTACTCTTGCAGGAATGAAGTTAATAGTAGAATGAAAGAGATAAGGAATGGAAGAAAGAAAGCAGAAATCACGTCTTACTCAGACACCTCCTTGGCAACGGTTCCAAAAAGTGATGAGCACCAGTATTGCAGAAAGGATGCTGCAACTCCTAGGGCTACCAACTTTACTTTATCAACCCAAGGTTCATACAAACTTGGAGGTGACAGTGCTGTATACATAAGTAGATGTGATGGGTCCACTCTTTGTCACTACTGAGCTGGTGATAAACCACTATGGTTTCTCAAACCAACCTTCTATTGATTCAGAAGGAGTTTGATTACCAATGAAGAAAAGGGAATTTTGCACTAATGGGAGAATTGAAATATTGTTTACTGTAGTAAGGAAAGACTAAAATCGATGCTTTAAACATAGCACTCATCTAACTAATTTCTAAGAGATATTGCTTCATAATGATTCTAAGCTAACATGCATGTAATCCTAATTGTCCTAGGCATGCACTCTGAAATAGACAAACATTCTTCCACTGTGCACATGAATGAACACAATAACTTTTTTCCTTTTTGTCCTTTTTGGTGAAAATGTCAATGCTAAATATTCTTGGTGATATGGCAAGTAAGGGTCTTCTCCTATCTTCTTGGATGCTTTTTCCACAAATCGGCCTCAAAACAGGCCACTACAAGTCGTCCTATAGGATGTCCTAATGCTTCCTATAGGATGTACTAATGCTCCCACAGGATTCGATGGAGAGAAATAGGAGTGATTTGGAAGGTGGTATAGGGCTTAGGGAAGGTAAATGATAGCAGAAATAAGGCAAGGGAGTGGCTAGGACTTCCTCAGAGCTCAAATCAAAGTTTATAAGATGGTTGGATTTGCTCAACAAACCTGGAAATTTGTTCTTATGGAATGATGAATTGGTTGAGGGACTTGGTGGCTTTTGGTGATCATGGATGGAGAATATTAGGCTGGGGTTGATGGAATGAGCTCTTCCTGCACTATTGAAACTCCTGCAATACATACATTACTGGCATTTATCCATGAATCATATCAAACAAGGAAGATTTCCAATCAACTTAAGAAAACATAATTTCATTATTTAGTTGCATCGTTCATGCATGGAAATACTTGCAAAAGATTGTGAAACACCATGAGATCTAATACAAATATGAAGATACCTAAAATGACAATTGAAACCTATCTTTGAAAACTGAAAAGATGCTAACCTAAGTGGTAGAAAACCCTAAATTCCATAAGAAATCAAAATTCCATCTTTTTGGGGCTAAATAGGAGTTTTTCCTCAAACCATGGTCCCTGATGGGAGGAGTGAGGCCAAATCCACTTGCTATCATCATTTTTGGTATTCCTTTACCTCTCTAAATTACTGTTGAAGCTATGCTCAAATGGAAGCAAACTAATCAAATTCACTACTACTTGCAATGAAACAATGCTAAAATCAATTCAACACTTAATCTATGAAATAACCTAAAAATCCAAGTACAAGAAGATGAGCCTTTGCTGTTAGGGTTGGGCCTTAACCCAAGAGCTTTAGCCCTCTGTGTCAACTCAGTGCTGGATCCGGGAAAAGCTCATTCTCATTAGCATATCAAAAAAATTACATAACAATGTTTTGCCACAAAGCTTGAACTTGAAAATGCTTAGTGCTCTTACATAAAAAATCTGAATCCTAATGAGGCTCTAGGCCTCCTTATTTATACAACTGAAATCTCCAACAACTTCCTTAAATCTAGGGAGGATTGGCTCCGAAACTCAAGATGAACTGGCTCTTAGCTTTCACTGGCTTGACTACCCATGATCTCCATGACTCGGTTGCTTGCAACTCCAAGCTAGTGTGATTTGATTGAGGAATATTGAATGAGTGAGGATTTAATGAGATGGACCTATTTCCTATAATCTCTCCTCCTTGTTTCATTTGAGTTTCTACCCTTAATTAGCCAAAATTGCCATGATTTTCTCTCAAAAATATGCAACCAATGCACATTAGACCACTAGACATACATCTTACTTTTACTCATCTCATTAAGCAAAATATAATTAAAACATGTAAGGAATTATGAGAAGAGTTGATTTTAATAAGCTTGGAGGTGTATTGAGGTCCATATAGTTACCCAATGATGGGGCTCATCAATAACTATGCATGGGGACTTGGCATCAAGACCAACAATCAATCAGAAGTTTACAACTTGTATATGGGACTCCTTCTAACCAAGAAGAGGGAAGTTAAGAGCATCACAATCCTGGGTGACTCCTATTTGATTATTATACACCTAAGTCATACTCTCCTTTGTGCTAAGAGCATACTTCCTTCCTTTGAAAGCTCTCAAGCTGGGCACATCCTCTGAAACCTTAATACAACAACAGATCTAATGGAAAAAAAGCATATCATTTATCTGAAGGAATATTGGAAATCAATGGTGTATTTAGTCCTTTTCATGTACCCTAACCCTTCCCTATGAATAGACCGTCATGTTCCCCCCTTATTCACTCCCTTATCCTTGGTATATTTGGAATGTTTTATCCGCTCTCGTCATTCCTCGACACTCCCCATACATTTGTAGCATGATTATCCATCGTCCTTCCCTATTAATTTGTGTGATGACACCTCACCCCTCCCCTCTGTCATGCAACCTCCATTATCCCCTCCACGTGATGCAATTTGAGCCAATTTTTCATTTAAGAGTGAAATTTCTCACGTCATTTTCAAGGTTCAAGGTTCATTGCAGGTATGAAGTTGGTTTTCATGCGAGTCCTCTCTCCTTACATGTTGCATTTACTCCTCATGGTCCAGACTAGACAACCCAACTGCTTGAACTTCCGTCTGTGAATAATGGTTGCTCTCTCTCTATCTAGGGAAATGATGATGTCATATTGGGATCCTGGTGGTTCAAGCTTGATTCTGCAAGGGAACTATTATAAATTGCAGATGAGCTCTTTCTTCCCTCTCATTCTGCTTGTGAATTTCTTCCCAGGTTAGATTGGGTTTTGTTCGTCTAGTGAGAAGAATTTAATTGCTTATCTAAGGTGCGATATTGCAGTCTCTCTCTGGGACTGGGTTTGCGCCCTCCTTTTTCAAGAGTTCTCCAGTTTGCTCGGGCAGGGTCAAAGTAGTTTATCTTATAGGAATAACTTTATTAGTGCACCACTTCTTAGTCCTTTCATACTTTTTAGTGGAATTTTGATAGGATGGATACAAGTTCATGGGGAAGTAGACGCCCTTGCTCTAGTTGGGTGATGGTGAAGGGGACTTTGGGTCGTCATTAGAGTTTACTATCCTCCTGACTCAGGCAGTGTGTGTGCAGTGTGCAAAGGAGCTGGAAGAAATTAAAGTGGAGCTCTCGGACATAAAGGACTTGTTGTATCGTCAAAGGGTGGTGGCCTACAAAAACTCAGAGACTATTGATGCCAAAGGCAGGTAGGTTGCTAAGCTTGAGGATGAGATTGGTGCACTGCACACCATGATCGAAGACCTTCAACTTTAGATGTCAAAGACATGATCTCATTTGGAAGAACAAAGTAACCCTTATGAAGTACAAAATTAGGAAATTGATCTAAACCACTCCATTGATCCTAATGCTTAGCTTCATCGTGCAATGTATGGTTTCTTCTATGTAATCTTGTTGTCTCAATTTTGTCAAATATATAATAGTATGCTAAATAAGAGTATTGCACCAATCATAAAGTTTTGTAGTGATCATGAACATTTGGGCTCTACTAATCACGCTGGAAATAGAAAAATAGAATCCCAAGGTCAAATTTGAAATGTAACTCACCCGTGTATTTTCTGTGACCAAGCACAATATTAATATAACAAGTAGTCACTGTTGTTT
>APFE030975450.1:44460-64101 GCA_000404065.3 Pinus taeda | reverse complement strand
AGATTCTTCAGTGTAAATCACATGAAATTTCATTTGTCGATGCGTTTCGAACCAACCAGTGTGGTTCATCGTCAGGACAAGTTGAAGAATCAGATTTAATATGCAAAGCTAGATCTGATTCTTCAACTTGTCCTGATGGTGAACCACACTGGTTGGTTGGAAATGCATAGACATATGAAATTTCATGTGATTTAAGCCGAAGAATCTCTCAAAAATTTGATATGGATCACATAAGCCTCAATTCAACAATGGTTTCTAACTTTTGGTATCAAAGTGGGTTCCTTCAACATCAACTTAACAACTCGAAGGTAGATCCAAGACAATAGCCAACTAAGATAGAAATTCCACCAAAGTCCCTCTGTTCACTGGAACAAATTATGCATTTCGAAAGGTACAAATGAGAGCCTACATAATGTCTCTTTGTACAAATGTATAGGACACAACACAAAATGGCTATAAAAATCGAGATGTATTGGCTAATAAAAATGATAAATTAGAGTTCACTCACAATGCTAAAGCAATGAATGCAATCCTAAGTGATTTTCCAGAATCTGAGTTGGCTAAATTCATGCATTGCACAACAATAAAAAATATATGTGATAAGATGAAGAGTTGTTGTGAAGGCGACAGTAAAGTAATGGAAGCCAAACTCTAAGGCTATAGAATGTAATTGAATCATTAAAGATGAAAGAGGATGAAGACATAACCAAATAATTTCTTGGAGTGGATGAAACAGTTAATACCATAAGAGGACTTGATGAACCCGTGGATGAATCCTTTGTAGTTCAAAAGGTGCATAGATATAACCAACCATATTCGATGCCAAAGTATAAACCAATGAGGAGAGGCAAGATCTTAACACATTAACATTGAATTGATTTCATGGAACATTGACAACCTACGAAATGTGAACTTCACAAGGAAAATCTACAATCAAGGGAGGCTGCCTTCAAACCTGAGGAAGAGCAAAGAAAATCTACAAGACTGACATTGTGGATTTGATGAAGAAGAGGCAAAGTTTTTTAGAAGACTGGAGAGAGGATCTGGAAAGTATGAAGATAAGTTACCCTTCAAATGCGTTAATTATGGAAAAATAGGTTATTATGCATCTAAATGTCCATACAAAGAAGAAAAGAATGAATATGATCATAAATAGCAGAGTAAATATAAGAAAGCAAAGAAGGAAAATAAATTAAAAAAGAAGAGTTTCTATACCCAAGAAGACAACATTTCCTCAAAAGGTGAAGATGAGAAACCCTGTGATGAAGAAAGAACAAAAGAAACAACGTAGGATTTTATGCTTGTGACTTTAAAAACTCTAGATAAAGGACAAAATGAGTTTGATGAAGAAGAGGTTGAAGTAAACCTGGAAGGTGAATTCATCAATGCCTTAGCATAAATTGAAAGGCCCAAGAAAAAGAATTAGAAGCAAAAGGAGATGCTAGCAAAATTTGAATAGTAAAAGTATAAATATGAAGATTCATCACTTCTTCTCCTTAAAGTTAATTAGAAGAAGCAAAGAAAATTGAAGATGCCTTATTACAACAACTGAAAGATAAGGGCAAGGAGCTGGAAAATGAGAAGAAGAAATAGTCTCTGTTAGAAAGGAATTAGAAAAAATAAGACCTAGTGGAACTATAACTTATAGTTTATTAATGGATCTAACAAGTTAGATGAGATTATGAGTATTCAAAGACATTGTCTCATAAAAATTAGTATGGACTATGAAAGAGAATAAAGCACCAAGAAAGTTGAAGATAAAGGACCAATCAAATATGTTGAAGCAGTCGAAGGACCAACCGACAATGTAATCAAATGAAGTGAAAGAAACTAGAAACAACAAAATAAAAGTCATTACAGAAATTCGAAAAGTCGTAGAGATCAAGTGAATAACAAACAAAGACCTCATTCCTTTGTAAGATAAATTCATCAAAGAATAGGCAGATCACACCCTCGAAGGAATTTTCCCTCAAGTACTAGAATATTTTCAATGATTATTGATTTTCATGTTCAAATTTTGGACATAAAGTTGTAGACTGTAGAGCATGCCTCAGAAACAATTAGATAAGAAATAAAAGAAATGAATCATATCAGTGAAACAAAGATACATATTTGTAAGTTCACGTAGAAATAATCTTAGTGACAACAATCCTTTTGCTCCCTAATTTGATGATATTGAATGCTACAAATGACACAACTATGGACATAAAATAAATGAGTGGATAACCAACAAATTCAAATCAACTCCTCTGACTAAACAAAAAAAAAAAGAACCCAAGAATTGGAGGAAGAAAAATGAAGAGAAGAAAGAAAAATTTGGCATTGTCTTATATGCCCAAAGCCAAGGGATCCATTGGTATGTGGATAGTGGATGCTCTAAGCATATGACTGGTGATAAAAGAAAATTCTTGTCATTGAATTAAAGTAATATAGGAAGTTTCATTTTTGGTAGTGATGCCCTAGGAAACATCAAGGGAAAAGGAACAATGAGCTTGGACAATGGAAGAGGTAGGGCTCAAAACGTTCTCTTTGTAGATGGGCTCAAGCAAAATCTATTAAGTGTAAATCAAATGTGTGACCAAGGGTATGATGTTACCTTTCATTCCAAAGGTTGTTGTTTAGCTAATTTATTAACACAAATTTACACAAGTACTCCATATCAATCCAGGTTTGTAAACTTGGAGGCATGTCCACAATGTATGGATATCATATATAGCCAAGCTTAGAAGATAAAATATAAGGAATTAAAGAAGTGCATATTACAAATATAAATCTATTTAAACAATTTCTAATTCACTTCTACAATGTATGTGAGATGAAGTGGCTCTTAACTTAAGAGATCCACTTGTGTCATTCTTCTACAATATTGCTTAATGAATAGAAATAAAAAATCATTAATTAAAAACAACTCAAGATGCATGAATAAACAATGAAGGAGACTCCTAACTTAAGAGAGTTTTGCTATTCCTCATCATAATTCACTTATCATTATGCTATTGTTAGAAAACTGAAATTGCATAAAACTACTTAAACACACTAAAGATGAATTCTAGTTTAGATCCATTAATTCAATAGAAGGAGGATTTAACTTGAACCCTTTGTTGTCCCTTCTTATCAAAGTGATAAACAAACTAAGACTCATCAACAATATAAATGATGGCGGTTTGGGTATAGGCAGGAGTGTTAATCTCCCAAATTGTGAGATTATGTCTTCTACCTCTGGTTGCAGGTGTAATTTTTGGTTCAATGGGCTCTCTTTCATCCACTGACAACTTTAGAGCTTCCTTTAAGCTAGCAGACCCCTCCAAAAGTTGCAGAGTTTCGCTAAACTTCCACTAGTCCGGACCCGACGATAACACAAACCATAGTTTAATAAAATTTGAAATCCGCCTTCTAAAAACTCATTGGCACTTCTTCACAATTGATCTATTCAAGATCCAATGGTCACATCACTTCTCGACTTCAAACTTGCTTCTCGTCTGCCAATCGTCGATCTCGCTCCACCAGATCTAATGACTCACACGTATATCAGCCCGTTAACTTGCGCACTCCAAGTCCGCCCGAAAAGTGGTTTCCCTCTCTCTCCTCGCTGATGTGTGCCATTGTGTGTATGGAATTGGAGCCAACGGGGGAATTACCATTTACAGCCTTTCCTCCACTCGAAATCCACTTGTGGGTTTCTCTAACCGCTCCTACTCATCAACTGTCAGGTAATTTCCTCGCCTAAACGCCATTGATCTGTCTCGACCGAGATTTATCGGTCCAAAATCAATCTTCATGCACTATGTCCTTGGTCTTCCTCCACTGATCTCGACCATCCGCTCAACACACTTAGAATTCACAGGAAAGTTAGTTGAAAAGAAAAACACAGAATTTAACACAGTCAACACAATTTCATTCAATCTCACATAACACCAATTAAACTTCGAATTTCACAATAACATAGATATTTCGAGGGAGATTATCCTTTGGGATTTGACAAGGAATTTCTCATCCATATACACAGAAATTAAATTTTCCCAATTTACTGGATTTTCTCCAGGAAAGCCAAATTTCTTCGACAGTCAAAATCCTCTTACAATAGTGTGAAAATTACATAAGTACTTGTTCATCCTAACAACCAAATCCTAATTCAAAGGCTAAAATTTATTGACCCTATCTGTCCTGCGAGACATTTTCCTCGAGAATCTCCACTATAGATAACTAACTAAAATTTATTACATCATGATCAAATCCTATGTTCTAGCTCTATGCTTAACTAGAAAAACATGGAAATTGATGGCTAAAGGATCTCGCTCCTTTGCTTGTAATATTTTTTAAATTTTTTGGAATAATTCCTTGAATTCTCCTTTTAGCCTTATGCTCCTGCATCAAACTCCCGAGGACAAAATTCTTCATGGGCTCCTCTCCATGAGCTCTTCTACAGAACTGCCCAATTTCTGTAGCATGTTTTCTGTTACCCAAGTAGCTTTAGCAATTGGCTGATCCTTCCATTTGACCAAATACTGAAAGTACTCCTGTCCTTTGGTTTTCTTGAACACTTTCTTGTCTAAAATCCTTTCTGGCTGTAATTCCTTTGCTGTAGGTAACTTTTTTACCCAGTCAATTTCCTGTGTCTCTTGGTCTTCTTCTGTATCATTTGCAATTTCACCTTCATACTTGTACAAATAAGAAACATTGAGAATTGGAGATATTCCAACATCATGGGGTAATTCAATTTCATATGCATTTGCAGAAAATTTCCTCAATACTCTGCCTGGTCCAATTTTCTTCAACTTCAATTTATTATACTCTCTCTTTGGAAATCTTTCCTTAGGTGTGCTAAAACCAAATCTCCAAATTCAAAGTTCACTTCTCTTCTTCTCATGTCTGCTCTGTTTTTGTACTTGATGTTGCTATCCTGTAGCTATTGTTTCACCTATTCATGTATTGCTTGTATTTCTAAAGCAAAATCTTCTCCCTCTGCACTTCCCATCTCATCTTTTCCCAAGTGTCTTAACTCAGACACTCCTCTTGGATGCATTCCATAAACTATATGGAATGGACTCTACCCTATAATCCTGTGAGGTGAGTCATTCTATGCATATTCAACCTATGCCAATACTTGATCCCAATGCTTTGGATTTTTCCTAGTACGACTCCTTAAAAGATTACCCAAACTCCTGTTCACAACTTTAGTCTATCCATCAGTCTGTGGATGATAGGCATAACTGAAACTCAGTTTAGTTCCTAGCTTTTTCCATAGTGTCCTCCAAAAGTGTCCAACAAATTTGGAATCCCTGTCTGAGAGAATACTCTTAGGTAACCCATGCAATCTTACAATCTCCTTGAAAAACAAATTAGCAATGTGAGTAGCATCACTAGTTTTATAACATGGAATGAAATGTGCCATTTTCGAAAATTTGTCCACTACAACAAAAATTGAATCATTTGCTCTTTGATTCTTTGGTAAGCCCAAAACAAAATCCATACTTACCATATCCCAAGGCCTATTTGAAATTGGTAATGGAACATACAAACCTGTGTTTTGGCTTTTTCCCTTTGCATATTGACAGACTTTGCAAGTTTTCACATACTTTTCCACTTCAGATCTCATTTTCGGCCTGAAATAAAATTGGTTCAACTGCTCATAAGTCTTATCTATACCAAAATGTCATGCAAGTCCACCACTATGTTTCTCTTTGATTAAGTTCTCCCTCATAGAACAATTTGGTATGCACAACTAATTTTTCTTAAACAACAATTCATCTTGTAAGAAATAATCCAACCATTTATTCCTATCCATAAAAACAAGATTCTTACAAGCTTCAAATGCCTCTTTAAAATCTAAATCTGTCTCATACAATTCTTTAAGAAAATCAAAACCCAACACTTGAATTTGACTCTCTTGAAATAATGTATTTCTCCTACTTAAAGCATCTGCAACTTTGTTTTATTGGCCATTTATATGATTTAAGACAAAATGGAAACCCTGAAGATACTCTACCCATTTGGCATGATTCTGGTTAAGCTTTGTCTGCTGCATCATATATTGCAATGCCTGGTTATCTGAATAAAGTATGAACTCTTTTGACATTAGATAATGTCTCCACTTCTTCAATGACTGCACAACTGCATAAAATTCTTTATCATAAGAATAATACTTCTTCTTTGAATCATTCAGCTTTTCACTAAAATAAGCTATAGGTTTGTCTTCCTGACTTAAAACACCTCCAATAGCTTCTCCACTGGCATCACATTTCACTTGGAAGGGTTTACTAAAATCAGGTAGAATCAAAATAGGTTTTTCAGTGATCTTCTTCTTCAACAACTGAAAATTCTTTTATGCTTTAGCAGCCCATCTAAATGGTTGTTTATCCTTCTTTATAGTCTGAACAATAGGGGCATTGATCTTACTAAAATTGTTTATGAATTTTCTATAAAAACTAGCAAGACCATGAAAACTTCTTACCTTAAAGATACTTTTTGGTGAAGGCCACTCCATGATTGCCTTGATCTTCTCTGGATCCATCTTCAATCCTTCAGTGGAAATAACAAAACTCAAATACACTAATTCCTCTTTCATGAATGAA
Organism: Pinus taeda; assembly: GCA_000404065.3. Classification (NCBI taxonomy): domain Eukaryota; kingdom Viridiplantae; phylum Streptophyta; class Pinopsida; order Pinales; family Pinaceae; genus Pinus; species Pinus taeda. The sequence continues at coordinate 57,529 of APFE030975450.1, read as the reverse complement.
CATTTCTTCAAATTCAACAATAATTTGTCTTGCTGTAACCTTTGTAAGACATAATTCAGATGTCTCATGTTCTCCTCCTTAGACCTGTTGTAAACTAATATATCGTCCAGACATTATACTATTACAAATTTACCAATAAACTCTTTAAGAAATTCATTCACGAGTCTCATAGACGTACTTGGTGCATTTGACAACCCAAAAGGCATTACTCTCCATTCATACAATCCTTCATTTGTTTTAAAAGCAATTTTCCACTCATCCCCTTCTCTTATCCTTATCTGATGATACCCACTCTTAAGATCTAGTTTTGTAAAATACTTTTCTCCACTCAAAAAATCCATCAAATCTTCAATTCTAGGTAAAGGAAATATGTACCTGATTGTGATTTTATTGGTGGCTCTTGAATCAGTACACATTCTCCAACGTCCATCTTTCTTTGGACTCAACACTGTTGGTACTGCACAAGGACTCAAACTTTCTCTGATCAATCTTTTGTGAAGTAGTTCCTAAACCTGCTTTCTAACCTCTTCATTTTCTGTGGGAGTCATTCTGTAAGCTGCTCTTTCTGGTAGATTTGCTCCAGGAATCAAATCTGTATGATGGCTAATTCTTCTAATGGGTGGTAACTCATTAGGCAAACCATCAACAATGATATCACAATAGTTGTCTAACATTTCTTGAATTTCAATGTGTAAATCAGAAACTTTAGTAGAAGCCATTATTACCTTGGGCTTGCAAATTACAACAAAATTTACCTCATTTTCTTCAATCTGTTGTAAGTATTCCTTTCGTCCTAGTAATAGAGTTTTTGGATCAGTCTTCTTTCCTGATGCATCCTCTTCTTTCATAGGCAAAAATGTATGATTGACACCATATTTACCAAACTTGTAGGTGTTTCTTTTCCCATCATGCATAGCTCCTCTGTCATATTGCCAAGGTCTCCCAAGCAATATGCGACACACATCCATAGGCATCAGATCACATACAATTTTATCCTTATATTTTCCCAACTGCAACTCCACTTCACATTGTTCATTCACTAACAACTAATGTTCCTTTTGTACCCATGGCACCTTGTAAGGTGTTGGATGTCTCATTGTCTTCAACTTCAATTTCTCTACCACTTCTGTAGAGACCAAATTATCAGTTCTGCCACTATCAATAATTGTCTGACAACATCTCCCTTGAACCTTACACACTGTTCTGAACAAAGTCTTCCTTTACAATGGTTCAACTATCTCCTTTGTTGGCTTGAGCAAAACTTTATTGAATACCAAAGATTCTCCTCTCTTTGTTACATCTACTTCTATCACTGCTGCTGCTTCTTCCTCAACTTGAGAAACAATTGCATTCCTTTGACTTGTTCCTGCATTCTCTGGGCACTCAAAAGCTCTATGTCCCAACTTGTTACATCTGCAACATCTAAATTCTCTTCCTCTTCCTCTGTCTCCTCTTCCTCTAGAAAAACTCCCTTTGCCACCTGCATCACCCCCTGTGGTTGCATGTTGGTTTGAGCTATTGCTAGCTCCATCTCTAGGTGCTGTAGATCTTCCTCTACCACCTTGAATTCATTTTCCTCATAAAGTACCTCTTCCTCTGGCAGACTACTTCCTTATGAGTTTTTCTTCAGCTTTCAGTACCATCTGATAAGCTTCTTCTATTGTTTTAGGAGACAGTATACTTATGTCATCTTGACTGTCCATTCTAAGATCATTCACATATCTCGCCACCTTCTCATATGTATCCTGAGTTTGTCTAGCTCTTATACTTACCTTATAGAGTTCCTCTGTATATTCTCTCATTGTCATAGACCTCAGTCTAAGATTCTGCATCTGTTTGAACAAGGTTTGCTGATAATTACTTGGTAAAAACTCACCTCTTAGCTTTGCTACCATCCTATTTCAATTTCTGATTGGTTGCTTGCCAAGACTCTTTCTTTCTGCCTACACTCCATCCCACCAAAGTGTTGCATGTCCTTTTAGCTTGGTGACAACAAACTTTACTTTCTTCTCATCTTCTGTTTCTTCATAATCAAAGAATTTCTCCATGCCATTAATTCAGTCTATCAATTCTTCTGGATTCAATCCTCCTACATATATTGAAACCTCAGTTTTTGGCCTAGCTATGGATCTCAACACTGATTGGAAGAATCTCATCTCAAGAGTAACTGCTATAGTTTCCTCCTCTTCTTCAGTTTCAATCTTAGGCTCACTAACATCTCCATCATCTATATTTCTCCCTGCTGTTAATGCTTTTAATCTAGCCTGCGTCTGTTGCATAGCATCCATCACCTCAACATTTGCAACTGGTCATCTTCTTCTACCATGTCCTCATCCTCTTCCAACTCTGAAAGCCATATTGGATTTCTTTCTCTTGCTTCTAAGATTCAATTCAGTGTCAATAGGTTACTCTGATACCACTAATTATGGCAGTCTAGGTACAAGCATGAGTGTTAATCTCCCAAATTGTGCGATTATGTTTTCTACCTCTGGTTTCAGGTGTAATTGTTGGTTCAATGGGCTCTCTGTCATCCATTGACAACTTTAGAGCTTCTGCTAAGCTAGTAGACCCCTCCAAAAGTCGCAGAGTTCTGCTAAACTTCCACTAGTCCGGACCCAACGGTAACACAAACCACAATTTAATAAAATTTGAAATCTTCCTTCTAAAAACTCGTCGGCACTTCTTCACCGTTGATCTATTCAAGATCCAATGGTCACATCACTTCTCGACTTCAAACTTGCTTCTCGTCTGTCAATCGTCGATCTCGCTCCACCAGATCCAACGGCTCACACATATATCGGCTCATTAACTTGCACACTCCAAATCCGCCCGAAAAGCGGTTTCCCTCTCTCTCATCGCTGCTATGTGTCACTGTGTGTATAGAATTGGATCCAACTGGGCAATTACCATTTACATCCTTTCCTTCGCCCAAAATCCATTTGTGGGTTTCTCTAGCCGCTCCTACTCGTCAACTATCGGGTAACTTCCTCACCCGAACAACATTGGTCTATCTCGATCGAGATCTATCGGTCCAAAATCAATCTTCATGTGCTGCGTCCTTGGTCTTCCTCTGCTGATCTTGACCATCTGCTCAACACACTCAAAATTCACGAGAAACTCAATTAAAAAGAAAAACACAGAATTTAACACAGTCAACACAATTTCATTCAATATCATAGAACACCAACTAAACTTCGAATTTCACAATAACACAGAGATTTCGAAGGAGATTATCCTTCAGGAGTTGATAGGGAATTTCTCATCCATATACATAGAAACTAAATTTTCCCAATTTACTGGATTCGCTCCAGGAAAGCCAAATTTCTTCAACAATCAAAATCCTCTTACAATACTGTGAAAATTACATAAGCATTGGTTCATCCTAACAACTAGATCCTAATTCAAAGGCTAAAATTTATTGACCCTATCTATCTTATGAGACATTTTCCTCGAGAATCTCCACTATAGCTAACTAACTAAAATTTATTATATCATGATCAAATCCTATATTCTAGCTCTATGCTTAACTAGAAAAACATGGAAATTAATGGCTAAAGGATCCCACTCCTTTGCTTGTAATATTTTTTTTGTATTTTTGGAATAATTCCTCGAATTCATCTTCAAGCATTATGCTTCTGCATCAATAAATCATTACACATCAATTCAAGTAAACAAATCTAAAACAAAACAAGTAATTAATTCTGAAGCAACTAGTACATGAAAATTAAGCTAGTTTAACAATGAAGTGTACTTATCTTGGAGTGGGGGCCCTCCACCCTTGCCTTGCACACTTGAGGATGCTATCAAATACTAAAACTTCAGTCACTTATCCACACCAATGAACAACAAAATTGAAGTAGAACAAGTTCTTCAAATTAACTTCAAATATTCAAATGTATCAGCATAAAGTTATACAAAAACTACCCACATAAGCCTTCAAAGTTTTGGCTTTAAATAGAAGATCATGAAACAAACTGATATAAAGTCTATCTAACAACTCTATCTACTCATATCCATCTATTCAAGTTGAATGCATCCAATCTATCGCTAAAAATATGGACAATACCATGAAATCACAAAACTGCCCTATTTCCTAGGGATTTTCTAGATGATTGGTCATGTTTGACCAGCTTTGACTGGGCCTGATTTAGCTTGTTTTGACCGAACCAATTGGAGTTAGTTCAGTCCTAGTTCCAAAGCATTCCATTCATGTATCCAACTCGAGCCCAGATGTCCTGCAAGTATGACATCCATATAGCTATTATGGGAATTTCTGATTCTGTCCAAAAATTGCACTTGAAATTCATTTTTCATAAAAACTTCTAGAACTTGCAAAATTAAAATTAAATACCTGAATATGCATAAAATACGTCAAAATGAGGTGGATGTGATGGAAAATGGATGGATAATATAAGATTTAAGTAAGTTTCCTTAAGAAAAAATGGACCATAATTGAGGGCCAACATCTTCCCCTTGTTGATCTTCAAGCATGTCCTCATGCTTGTTTCTTCCTCTTGGACCTCCTTACCCCTACTGTATAGCCTGTTCCTGACCTTGATGCCTCCTGCTATGTTGCCTCTAACAGATAATCTATCCCAATGTTGTGTACTTCTTTATACAGAGTAGCCTTGACCTTCTGTTTTTCATATTTGTTTTTCCACATGTCCTTTTCCTTAAGCCACTTGAATGCCTGTTTGCAAAGTGTGTCATTCTTTCTCTTTAGTTTGCCTATTTCTTCAGTTAATTTTTCATTCTCCTTAACTAGCTTTGCATTACTCTTCTTACTTGCCTTGTTTTCCTTCTTCAAGTGCTTTTCCAGAATCTTGTTTATTTTTAGCTGGTTTGTTAATTCTTTGATTTTGCTCAAGTGTAACTCTTTTTCGAGTTCCTGTCTGTCTTTTGTAAATGATGTTGCTACCACATCATCAAAATAAGAGTCTTTCTCTAGAGCTTCTTTCTCTAGTCTCTCTATGATATCCTCTACCCGCTTCTCTGTAGAACATGTTTCTACAATTTGTACTTCTTGGTCCCTACTACTTGTTTCTACTGGGCTCTTCCTCCTAGGCTCCCTAGGAGTGGATATGACGGATGTTTCTTTTTCAACCATGAAAATGTTGATTTGTTTCTTGGACCTGGTTCTGGGATAAAATGGTGAAGTCATAATGCCCCTGGTTTCCTGCTCTGTTGTTTTCTGTTCCTCAATGACCTGTTCCTGATATTGGTTTTGATTTAAAAACTCTCTCCAAGTTATGCCCTGTGTTTTGACTTGATACTCTACAAGTCTTTTTATGAGCCCCTAATGATAGACTTGTGCCTCCTTTGATTTATTCTCATTTCTTGCTTATTATATCATCTTAATGAGACTTTAGAAGAAGAAATATGGAAAGTTTATTTTGACTTCCCCCTTAATGTGTTGGAGGAGCCTAACATGATACAAGTGTGCCACACTCTGTCCTCTATCACAAGTGAAGAATTTCTGAATAATCGAGACTAGTCTCCCCCATGGATCATTGAACCACTCCCTGGGTATACCTTTGGCCCTGTCAAAGGTTCCCTTCCTATTTTTCTCCAAGAAGAAAGTCCATGCTTTCTCCTTGAAATGTAGGCCCTTGTGATAATTTTCCCCTGTTAGTGGAAGGTCTAGTGCTTGGGAAATGTATTCCCGAGTCGCTGGAATGATTAGGTTCCCTACCCTTGTTTGCTCCTGAGTATAGTTATTCACAAATTCTCTGGTTATCCCCTCACTGTGACCATTGAACCTTTTTAAAAACCCTATAAGCCCTACTTGATACAACTTTTCTATTGTTTCCTTCTTCCATTGTTCTATTTGAAATTTTGGCTCTATCCTAGTGGCCATGTTTTCTGAAAACCAGTGGATATACCCTTCTACTGTCACTAACTTCATTTTAACAATAAAAATAACAATCATTTGTGCATACAAATCCTTTTTGATTCAGTTGGTAGAAGGCTTACCTCTCTCTTGTTATTCTTTAGAATGATAAAACCAAGCTTCTTTTTGTCTCTGTCTTTCTGCAATCAACGAATCAACGTTTTTTTATTAACCTCTATGATTGAAAGCCAAAAACAACTGCTTTCTCTGATGTAAAATTCACTCTCAGCTCTGTCCCTTTTTATCACATCCATGTTCTATCCATACAAACAAAGTATTATTTTCATGCATAACATTGTTTATAAATGAAGACTTGGAAATCGATCTTTGATTTTTTTTTAAAAACAAAATCATATCATGATTTTTTTCTTTTCGAATTTCCTTATCATTCTCTTAACTCATTTATATGTAAAAAAAATCATATGTCAACTCCATTATTCAGATCTTGTTCATAAACAAACTGCAGTTATTTGCTTCGTTTATTTCTTGTTATAATAATGCCAATGTGTATGCAATTAATCTTACTGTTTATGCAATCAAATTCACTGTTTATGCATTTAAATCCATTGTCTATGCATTCAAATCCACTGTATATGCAATCAACCCACGATTTTTGCCTTTTGAACTCATTGTTTACACAATTAAACCACAGTTTTTGAACTCACTGTGTACTCAATGAATCCATTTTTATGCATTCCTTTGCAAGTTCAACACTTTGTTTCATTGATCAATTTGGTGTAGACATGCACTCATGCAACTGGACCTTAACTCATCGTTCTATTTCATTACCCAACACATGTTTATGCAATCAAAATTACAATCAAAATCTTTGTTTTAATTGGGTGACAACATGTGTTTTCCAAACTACACTAAACATTTCGTTTCATTACTCAAGCTCAATGAAAGCATTTAGTTCTGCAATCAAACATTCAATTTGGCGATTTAATGAGTGAACGTGGAGGTTCCAATGGAGTTACCTAGCTACAATGGCTTATATTGATTTTCTTTTGATCTTGACTTGACCGACCTGCATTTTATTATGGTTGCCACTTGTTAAACCTCGGTTCAAAGCATCTATTCCTTGACTAATTGCAGAGACAACTATGATTGATGAGCGCTTTCCTATCTCGGAGTTTTAACCTCTACTTTAATGAAAGAATCCCGAGATTTTTGCATAACCATCTGTTGCATTCAATGAGAGATATTATGTTTCGATCTTACCTTGTTTTGCACGAGATTTCTCTTAACTAACTCCACTTTCTTTGTTAGTCCTCCCGGCTTATCTCTTAATCCTCTCCAGTTTTCCTCCTTATTACTCCAATCCCCAACCGCTATATCTTATACCTTTGCTTTCTTGGTTCACTTTCTTCTCTTCTCATGTTTCTTCACCCAAACACGCATCTTTGTCTCACAACCATATGTTAAACGCTTTTGCAATATTTCATCGCTCTCCCTAAGCCGTCAACACGACTGTGATGGTGAAGAGGGACGATTTTTCACCACACTCTGTGCATACAATGACAGACTCTGTGTTCAATGGCAGACTGTATGCAAACTCACGACGTTGTTTGAAACCTTTGCTGTTTGTATTTAAAATTGTGTTTGACTGTTTACCTACTCTGATGGCTTCCACCGTAGCCGTCCCTCATTCCATCATGGCTGTTACAACTATCCCACATACCATTCCTTAGTACTGTTGCGCCATTTATTGTTTGACCTTGACTGATATGCCACTTATACCATCGCATTATTTGCATACCATATGTTTCATTATTGTTGGCTCGTATTTGTTATGCATTAGTTTTGATTTCCATTTGAATGGTTTTGATTGCACATTGTATGGTCTTATCCCTATTCAACTGTCCTTGTCCTTCCCTTGTATCCGTTACCTCCATTACCTACAGCTTATTCCTCCAAAGCATTCATAACATGTATTGTTTGATTATTATAATAACATGTATTTGCATTGTATGTTTTTTATAATAACCCTTGTCACTTCAATAGTGTCATTTCTTATGCGCTATTATAACTTGTTACAATAAATCATTTCCACTTTATATTTGTTATAATGCACATGTTTCCATATGTTTATATTTCAATATATCTCTTTTTAATTTTAAAAATGACCATATTTAGGTCATGTTTTAAAATTAATTCCATGATACTAATGTTGTTATTGGTTGTGCAGGTTCTAGGGTTTCAATTGTTGAACCCTCTATTTTGATCCTTTTTGCTTTTCAAAAAAAACGTATGGTTAGGAGATTAAATGGATATGTAAATGGAGTATGGAATATGAATATAGGACATGTATATACTTATGGTTAGGAGATGAAATGGATATGGAATATGAAAATGGAGTATGGAATTATGAATATAGGACATGAAATAAATATTTGGAGAATATTTATAGTATTAAATATAGGATAATGGCTATGAATAGGATAATAGGATGAGGGTAATAAAAAGAATATGTAAGTAAAAATAATAGGATGAGGGTAGTGAAATGAATATGTAAGTAAAATTATTCTTTCACATACTAACTTAATTTTAACATGTTTCTAAAAATTTCTTAAAAAAAATTGAATTTTCAAGAGTAGAACTTTGTACTTATAGTACTTGTACTCCCTAATAATATTTGATAAAGCCTACGATGTCTTTGGTCAAATGTATTTTAATGAAATGTCTAAGATGGATTGAATAAACTTTGTTTCTGCTTCATGTTCTTACATCCTTCATTGATTTAGGTCCATTGATCGTTGATGTCGATCATGTCCCTCTACAATTAATTCATAATAACTCAGGTCCCTACTGTCATGTACATTTTTTATGCAATACATACATGTTTTTTCTAACATTTCAGGTCCCTTCTGCTCAATGGTTTCAAAAATGTTTCATGTCCCTACTGTGATACAATACAAGTTCCGTCGTCAATTCAATTGCTCAACTAAGTTTCTTTTGTGACTTTCCCCCTTGCTTATCTGTAGACTTGTCCTCAAGTCTTATTTCTTTGGAGGATCTTTGTGCCAAGTCAAACTGTTGTGAGAGTAAAACAGAAATTGTAAATTCATAGAAGCCAAAACGAGTTGGCTTTCCTTTGTGAATTCCTGTTTGCTTGGTGCCAGTTGCCTGGTTTTCACTAGCAAACTTATTATTATTATTATTTTTGTTTTTTTATTCCTCCTTTGGGGTACTGGAAGGAATATGGATATGCCATTCCATTACTTCCAGACCTATCTCTTATGCCAGTTGTTTCACAAAATCATCTTTATTGATAGGCTTATTGTAAACTTTAAGCCTATGTCCGTTTACTATAAATGATGTAGGCCCTTGAATTTTTTTTTTTTTTTTTTGAACAACTCCATTGTCGAAGATTTATTCTATCTCATATGACCCTAGCCAATGAGTTGTGAACTTTGCCTTGAAATCTTTGAATTTGGAGTCAAATAGTAATGCCCAGTCTCCCTTGTTGAATGCCTTGTTCTTGATGAATCTGTCATGCCATTTCATTCTTTGCTGCTGCACTAGTGTTGTGTGTTCTATTGCTTGCTGTCTCTATTCATCCAGTTGGTTCAATTCCATTATCCGCTACTATTGTGTCTTCAGATAGTTCTAGTCCTAATTCTGCTACCAACTTAAATGTGTGTATCTAAAATTCTATGGGTAGTAAGACTTATTTTCCATACACTGACTGGTATGGACTAAACCCAGTTGTGTTTTTCCATGTTATTTTGTATGCCCATAGTGCATCTCTTAATTTTTCTGACCAGTCCCTCCTATTCATTTGTACTGTCTTTGTCATTATGTTTTCTAGGACTTTATTTGTCGCTTCCACTTGCCTATTTGCCTGAGGATGGTACGGTCTTGATTTCTTGTGTTTGATCTTGTACTTTTCCATAAGATCCCAAACAAGTTTTGAAGTGAACTATGTGCCCTGGTCAGTTACAATTTATCTGGGTATCCCAAATCTAACAAAGATTTCCTCAAAGAGGAATGTGACCACTGTATTTTCTGTTGCCCTTGCTACCTCCTTTGCTTCCACCCACTTAGTTACATAATTTGTACATACCAAGATGTACTTCTTTCCATTTGATGGTGGATTTATTGGTCCCACAAAATCTAAAACCCATTGCTGGAATGGTTCTATGAGCACTTGTGGCTTAAGTGGAATTTCATCTGATACTATTGGTTTTCCTATTCTTTGGAAAATGTCACACCTCTTGACATAGGCTTGAAGTCTTTGAAGATTTCCGGCCAGTAGTAGTCAAATTGTAGCACCTTGTAGGTTGTCCGCTTGTCTGCAAAATGAGCACCACATGGTTCGTCATGAAATGCTTTCAAAATTTATAGTATTTCATCTTCTCTAACACATTTTCTTATTATTAAATCAGAGCTAGTATAAAACAGATCACCATTCACCCAACTATATGTAGAGCTTTATCTAATGATCTTTCATTTTTGTTTCTTTGTGAACTGAGTTGGTAATTTCCCAGAGGATAAATAGTTTGCGTTATCTGCAAACCACGTTGTTTTTACAGTTATTGCAAACAAATGTTCATCTGGAAAATTATCTACAACAGGATTTGGATCACCGGGTGTATGAAGCCTTGAAAGGAAATCAACTATTTGATTGTCTTTCCCTAGTCGATCTTGAATTGTAATGTTGAATTATTGCATTAACAATAACCATCTTGTAATTCTTCCGTTTGTGATTGATTTGTTCATTAAGTATTTGATTGCTGAATGATCTATGTGAATAAACACTCAGTATCCTGTTTTGTAATGCCTAAATTCGTTTACTGCATGTACTATAGGTAACATCTCTTTCTCTGTGACTGTCTAGTTCAATTATGTTGGTGTTAAGTTTTTGCTGATGAAGTATATAACATAATTAAACACGTTTTATTTCTGTCCAAGTGATGTACCTATAGCAGTATCAGACGCATCAGTTGAAATATGAAATGGCAAAGGCCAATTTGGTCCTCAAATAATGGGAACAATTGATAGTTTTTCTTTCAATATTTGAAATGCATTTTGATAATGATTTGTCCATTGGAATTCGACATCCTTTGCAAGTAACTCGAATAGAGGTTGTGCTATTTTACTGAAGTTTTATATAAATTGCCTATAGTAACCTGCATAACCCAAGAAACTTCTTACCTCCTTTTGAGTTGTAGGTGGCATCAAATTCACAATGACTTGTATTTTAGCTAGATCCACCTTAATTCTTGATGAAGAAATATAGTGTCCCAAGACTATCCCTTCTGTTAACATCATATAGCATTTTTCATTACTCAGGGACATATTTGTCTCTATGCATCGTTTCAAAACTTTCTCAAGATTTTTCGAACAATCGTCATATGTGTTTCCGTATACAGTGAAATCGTCCATATAGACTTTTACACATTCATGGATCAGATCAACAAATATTGCAGGCACTGCTCTTTGGAAAGTAGCAGGTGCATTACATAGTCCAAATGGCAAAACATTGTGTGCATAGGTTCCCCATGGGCAGGTAAATGTTGTTTTGTCCTCATCTTCCATTGCTATTCTAATCTGATTATACCCACTAAACCCATCTAGAAAGGAAAATAATTTCTTCCCAGCTAATGAGTCTAGAACCTGGTCAATGAACGGTAGCGGGAAATGATCTTTTAATGTTGCTTTGTTAATTCCTGATAGTCCACACATATTCTCCACTTCCCATTTTTCTTTGGTACAATTACTAAGGGAGAAACCCATTGACTATCTGAAATAGGATAGATTAACCCAACTTGCAGCAGTTTCTGTAGTTCTTCTTTCACTATTTCCTTCATCATGGGGTTCATTGACCTTTGAGGCTGCCTTACTGGTTTAATCTGGTCATCTGTATAGATGTGGTGGATACATGTGTTGGGATGAATTCCCTACATATCTGTGTAATCCTAGGCAAAAGATTTTCAATATTTTTGTAGTAATGCTATTACCTCTTGTTCTTATGATGATTGTAAATGGTTACCAATGTTCAAATGTTTTCCACGATATATCTCAATTGTTTTTGTTGTTGAATTGGTAATTGTGCTTATAGAAAAAAATATTTGTGAAGGATTCTTGTAGGGATTGAATTGTACAGGTTTCTTGAAAACACTGATTCGAAAGATTACTTGCAGCTTCATACTGAGTTAATCTAAGCTGCCTTGAAATATTAGGTTCTGAGATGGCAAGATCCAATAGATCTTCATTCTCCTCTTCTTCTCTAAGATCAAAAACTTGGTTAATACTTAGAAATGATTTAGTTTGCTGTTGTTCTTGTTCTTCAAGCATTGATACTAAAGAAGGTGATTGTACAAGAGATTAGTGTGTGATGTGTTTTCTCTCATCTTCATGTGCAATAATCATACTTCCAGATCTGCATCCTATAAAGGCATCAACAGTGGCTAACCACAGTCTGCCTAAGATTAGAGGATGTCCTCCCAAGTTTGTTTTTGGCTACAAAATGAGGAAGTCTACTGGATAAACCCATGAATCCAAAGAGACTATGATATCTTCTAATATTCCTTCTGGTATAACTTTAGATCTGTCTGCCAACTCTAAGATTGTAGTAGTAGATCTAATGTTGTTTAAATGCAAATGTTTCATTGTCTCTGTAGTCATTACATTTATAGTTGCTCCCAAATCTATCAATGTGTTTGGAGCTAAAAAATTGTTGATTGAAATAGTAACCATAGGGATATCATGGTCAATATAATTTTCTATTGCTATCTTTGTAGACATGGCTTGCTAGTTTTCCAATGACTTGGATTGTAGTAGGATCCTTCTTCTTTTACTAGTTTTCTTGATGCATAATTCTTTTAATGTTTTAGCATATATTGGTATTTCTTTGATCGCTTGTAGTAAAGGAATTTTTACATAAGAAATTTTCAATTCATCCATAATAGCAAATTCAGGAAGGGTCATTTGAATTTTCTGCTCTACTAACCTCTTTGGATAGGGTGGTTTTTGAGTTATGATAGTATTTTCCTTCTAACTTTGCTTTTCTGAATGTGATGTTTCAGGTTGTTCTCCTTGTTCAACTGGTTCTTTTATAATTGGAGGAAAATTTTTATGTACTTTCCTAGACCTTAAATGGACATCATTTATGGGAAGAATGGAGTATGTTGGAAAATATATTGCTTCTTCCACATTGTATTCATGTTTATCCAT
>APFE030975450.1:17502-32008 GCA_000404065.3 Pinus taeda | reverse complement strand
CCATCAAAATGGTGGTATAATACCAATCACACATTTACTAGGACGTCTCTCATTGAAGATATTTATGGATATCCAACTCCTAGTATCACATCCTTTTTGCATGACCATTCAAAGGTACAAGCAATAGATTTACATATGGAAAAGTTTAAAGGAAATTTGCAATTCCTTAAATAAAATCTTGAAATGGCCCAAAATAGAATAAAACAACAAGCATATCATCATTGAAGTGAAAGCCAATTTGAAGAGGGTGGTTAGGTATTTTTTAGACTATAACCTTATAAATAATCTACTCTTAAACACAAACGAATAAAAAAGTAGCTCCAAATTTTCATAGACCCTACAATATCATTCAGGAGTATGATAACCACCCCTGGTGATCAATCCCTAAGTTGGAACTTGTTTTCACAAGCTTTACCTCCCAACCACTCCCTTGACACACTGTGCATGTGGTTTGAAGGCTCCAACTGCACCCACAAGATTTCCTGCATAGAGTTATGATTGAAATTATTTAGTTCATAGGGTGCAGTGGTGAAATCAATGGCACATTTTCAGGGAAGGCCCATAGGCCGCTGCCCAGAACAACCAAGAACTTTCCAGAACTCATTCTATAATGACAAAAAGTATAAACAATCAATGCTAGGGCTAGATCTCGCCCAAAACATGCCAATCACATACTAGACATTTCATCAAACATGTAGTAAACATAGTAGTTACATGTCATGAATGCATATATGATCATAATATTCTTAAATTCATTAGAGAATCATCAATAAGGCTCAATTCCCTCTCAAGCTAGCTACAACAACACTTGTTAGGCTATGCATTCATCAACCATTCAATCACTTATCAATTCACAAACAAGATCCATAACTAGAGCACGTCATAGAACAATGCATATAACCAACATATAACCATAATTGAATATATGACAATCATCCATAAAATCAACTCAATGATCGGTACAAGTGCTTATAGGTCACAATGGAAAGACAACTCATATTAACATATGCAAAAGCCAACCAAGTCAGGGACTTCCACATACCACTCGACCATATATTGGGTTGAATCAAATCTCTCTTTCAGCCAATCACCCTCATGCCATATTCCAAGCATGAATGTGGGATCATATAGGTTAAAGTAAAATAGAACCAACCAGGGCTTCCAGGGGCTAAACCACCTCAACCCTCAGCCATAGTGATTTCACCTAAATGGTTCAGAATTCACTAATACCAAACTAGATTGGTCTCTTCCCAAGCTTTCCAAGGCTCTAGGTACTCTTATATCAACCCAAAGCCTCTAGGGACCCAAGCTCTTACAGGGCTCTAGAGAAATACCATATCAACCCATAGCCTCTAGGGAACCCAAGCTATTCCAGGGATATAAAGATTCTATCCCAACCCACAACCATAGGTAACCTGAGAACCAATCAGAAATCCTAATGGGGAGCTCACTGCATCATGGATATCTAGGAAATGGCAAGGCAAGTTTGAAACAATGTCAATCTAGGAAAATCCCATGCAAATGAAAACAAATAACCAAAGAACCAAATGCATATACCATGCATTCGAATCCAAGCATGTTAAATACCACATGCACATTATTACCTGCAATCCACAACTAATTTATGTCCTTGCTGCTGTTCAAAATGCCTCTTGCTTTACTTGATTGCTTATCCAAGTGCTTGCTCCTCCTTTGCTAAAAACTTATCCAAAGTTGAGAAAAAGTTGTTAACTGTTTGTAAGGTTCCTTTTTATCATTAATCTCTAGTCTCTTCCTTTCCTTTTTTCCTTTTCTTCATTTTCCTTCATTTTCTCTCTAATTTCCCTTACATGCATATTTGTGTCTTTTCATCTTCATTTTCTCCTATTTTCCTTTATTTCTCATAATTAAATGCCATTTATTGCCTCTTTTCCTTTGCCAATGCCTTTGCCAATTTCCATAACCATTAATAAACCACAATTGATGCCCTATGTAATGTTTTCCCATCATTCAACATGGAATTCGTGTCCTGTGACCTTGGTCTTATTTTATTTACATACAAAATCAACCCAGGGATGTTACAAACCAATCCCCCTTGGGGGAATGCCGTCCTCAGTGTTTTATGACGCTTATGATCAGCAAAGATACTACTTATGGAGCTTTATAACACAAATCGATGCAATATCTACAATGAAAACACATATATACTTATACACATTTGATGCAACTAACAAATAAACATAATGCTTATGAAGATTTATAAACAAAGTTCGATACAATATTTATAATATTATACACATATATACATATGGAATTTTTCTTTCACAAAAAAAAGGATACAATACCCGCATTAGTGACAAGGGAATCCAGAGGCTCACACCTCCACCCTCAAAAGTAGTATCAGGATTCACCTCCTTCATACGAAGTCCAAAATCCACTGCAAAAATCAAAGTCTGTCTGCAATGTCCAACACCACAATCCTTGCGATACTTGTTCTCAGTGAACAATTAATGTCTCATTGTTCCAAGGAACACTCCCAATGTGCTTTTGATTCCATCTGGAAATGCTAATGACCAAAACAAATTTATTCCCTGATCTTCCCTTCTCTGCTTCCTAGTCCCTCGGGAAATCCAGTCACCCCCTTTCGTGTAGTCACTCACCTTCCAAGTTCTCCAACATCCCCTTCTCTGCTTTCTAGTCCCTTGGGTGATCCACCCTTGGCAAGTTTTCCTCACATTGAAAGGTCCAAAAACCAAGGCATATCCATGCACAAAACCATCATACCTGTCATAGCATGCTCATGGAAATTAATGGGCACTATTGGGTGCTAGTGTCCCTCAATGATCTTGCTTTTGAATGCTTTACCAACATACTTTTGCATGTTCAAATTACTTTTACTTCTATTGCTAACATTCTTGCAGCCATTTCCAACCACCCAAACTGGGCATTTTCATGCTTTCCTATACTAGGCACATAATTGCCATTAGACTCAAAAGGAATTGCAATAAACTCAAATCATACCTCATTGGTAGCTCGCCAATAAGGTACACTTGCAATTATGTTTACTTCTTGTTACAACAATTCAAATTAATTTTTTGATCAAATCATCATGTATAAACATATCACATCTGGCTAGTTCAAAACTCAACCATCATAAGTTGGAATCATATATTATATGCATAATTGAAACTGAAATAAAATATTGATACTTATCTTTAAATTGTTCTTTTCTTCTGTCTTTGTTCTTAGTCCTTTCCGTACACACATCAGATCAGTTTCGAAATCTATCAAGCACCGAATGCCTTCCCTTCTCTTTTACCATGTACACACATTGGATCGGTTACCAACCTACCAAGCACCTAATGCCTTCTCTTCCATATGTAGTATCAATAATAAGGGCATCTAGAGACTATACCACCTCTTCCCTCAATATCAACAACTCAATATTTGTCTCTTCCCAAGCTGTCTAAGGATCCATTGACTACTATCACAACCCACAACCTGCAAGGAACCCAAGCTGTTATAGGGATCCAAACCACAACCTCCAGGAAACCCAAGCTATTACAAGGCTCTAGGGACCACTATCTCAACCCACAACCTCCAGGGAACCCAAGCTATTATATTGTTCCAACCTACAACCTCCATGAAACCCAATATGTTACAAGGCTCTAAAGGTCTTGTCCCAATCCACAACCTCCAGGGATCTCAAAAACCAATCCATTTCACAACACATACACATACACAGTGCACAAGACAACACATATACATACACACCTTACAACGCACTGAATACACTTGTCACAATACAACAACTACACAATGAACATGTCAAAGTACCACATGTACATAACACAACACATACAACATGTACACAACACAACATGTATAATGTGTACACAAAAAAACATGTACAACATATACACAACAAAACATGTACAACATATACACAACAACAATACTGCACATCCAAATACGTCACCTTCTCTACCAAGAAACCTTATTTCCATACCTTATTGCGTGCATCCACAACCCAAGTCCCAGGTCTGTGGCTCTTTACACTATCCATGCTTTTCCTAGCATGCCGCAAATCACACAACTTTCATTTGCTAATGTATCTGTTGTACCTTAAGAAACCAATTTCCTGGCCGTGGAGAATTTGTGCTTAAGACATTAATTATTATTGTTTGTTTTCAATTATTTGTCACTTTATTGTTTGTTGTATTCTTAAATGAAGGATCTAGAAAACTTGTTCTTTAACCCTTAATACACATGTGACTGGAAAATCTCAGAATGCCATTTGTTGCTAGATATAAATGATGAATGAAGAAAGCTTGAAGGAGAAGTTTAAGATAATATGTTGCTTAACACAGAACCTACTATTCGTCACTTAGAAGAATTATGAAAATGAGAACTAAATCATAGACAATATGTTGCTTGACATAGAAACTAGTATCTGCGACCCTTGGAGAAGTTAAAGATAACATGTTGCCTTACACAGAAACTATTATCTATAACTTAGAAAGGAGGTGAAAACTTTAAGTATAGGAGCACTCTTTTAAGGAATTTTGACTCTATCTACATAAGAAAATAAAGACCTGTAGCTTCATTACTATACTTGAAAGAAGAAAACATAAAATGACACATGACAGAGAAGTTACAAAATTATACCCAACAATTCATGGAAACTTCTGATCCTTTCATTAATCAAAATCTATATCAGGAATATAGTAGCTTAGTCTCTAGGTTCTCCAAAATTCTAACCCCTTCTTTGTAAATTTTCATCTTTTTATACATTGTGGAACAGTTGTTGACTTCTGAAACTGCGCAAATTATTTAATTGCTTCTCTAACTATATGAAGTAGAAACTATTACAGAATTTTACAGAGGGTAAGAGACACCTCCAAGAACATCAAATAACAAGAAATAACTTATCTAGAAGATGAGGATAATTGCTGGCTTGCTCTGTTAATCGGTCGCTGAGTTCTTCTGTATATGCCTAAATAATGATTAATCCATTTTAGTCGTGATAAATTGTGTTAGCCATGCGTAAATCTGGGCTTACGTATGTATCTGGCATTTTGATTAGCCAAAATACAAAGAAAACAACACCAATTGCCTTCCTCTTCGGATTCGTCTCTAATATTGATTTTTCCCTTTACACAACAAAATTAATGTAAACCTTTGATTAATACAAAACTAAAAAAGAAATAATTTTGCTTCATAAATCCGTCAGATCCGCCCGTTCAGTGCTCCATTGACTTCGCATCGCAAATCCAATCGGCCCTTTCAAATGTTATATCAATCTAAACCTTTACAATCCGTGATAAGGTAGATGCGCTGGAAGTATTAAACATAATATATAAAATATCGGGTCCGTCTTGTCGCAAATCGCAATCGGGATAACGATATACATATACATTCGGCACTTTATGGACCCACCGAGACTTATAAATTGCAATATATAGTTTTTCAGGTCCGACCCATCATCACAAATTGCAATTGGTGAAACCAATGTACATAAGCTCTACTGTA
The DNA here is from genome assembly GCA_000404065.3 of Pinus taeda. NCBI lineage: Eukaryota > Viridiplantae > Streptophyta > Pinopsida > Pinales > Pinaceae > Pinus > Pinus taeda. Next base: position 26,497 of record APFE030975450.1, on the reverse strand, counting down.
TGGTGGACCCACCAGGATTATTAAACATAATGTATATATGTTTCGGGTCTGCTCATCACAACTCGCAATCGACGGAACCAATGTACATAAAATCTGCAATAAGTATACCCGCTGGGACTATTAAACACGGTGCACATATATATTTCAGGTCTGCCCATCAAAAATCGCAATCGGCGGAGGTAGCACTTCATATATAACTGCTTCCGCTATGATTTGCGATTGTGATTTAATCGCATCGTTGAACTATGGTTGACTCTTTAATACTTGTTTTATTTTTATTTCAATGTGCAATTATTGCATCGCCTCTTTTGTGCCTTATCTATTTTCAGTGATTTTTAAATGAAGAATGAAAATTATAAACAATGAAGATGCATGTTACAACAATATCCTTCAACATTACCTACCATAACATAAACATAGGCATAGTTATAAGAACATAATATAAAAATCATATCCACATGAGGTCAAGGTTAAGATAACTTCCTTTATCCACATAATAAGAATTTACTTTGCCTTTCTTGTTACCTTTCTCATGACTATCATGCTACTGTCCATTTACCCTAATGGACCAAACCAACCCAACTAGTTGTCATGTTCTTGCCTTAAACTGCCCCTTTATTCATGCACTGGGCTTCATCTGAGTTTTACAAACCTACTGGGTTTCACTTAGCTCTCCTTGAGCACCATTAAATTTCCTATTTTCAAACCAATTCCCAAGACCCTCAAACCATAAAAGGAAAGAACAATATAGAAAGATAAAGAGAACAAGGAAAACCAATCAACCATACAACACTAACACAAAGTGGCATGGCCATGCATATTATGAAACCAACTCACAAAAATATAGAAAAGATATATCAACGACTTCAGAATCAGCCTCTTCGAGGGGGAAACCTCCTTTAAATTACACAAATGAACAGTTCTTGGATGATACAAATGACAAGACCTCCTTTCTATATATAGGAGTCTAAGGGGTCATAATATAATCAAAGCCGACATAACAATAATAATGTAAGGTAACAATAATAACAATAGTGGGCTTCTATGGGGCATAATAATAACAATATGGGGACTACATGGGCACAATAATATAATAAGGGGGTTGCACTAATTACAATAAGGGGTTACACTAGTAGTATAGGGACCTAACATGCCCCTCTCCTTCAAAAAGTGTTGTCCTCAATGCTTGAGTAGTTCTGGGTGCTTCTGTATAAAATTCTGATCCTCCCATGTGGAATATTCAGCAGGTAAGTTATTCCACTTGATGAGATACTCTGAAATTAATCGATTTCGTAGCTGTCGGGTTCTTGTTTTGTGACTACTTCAGGTTCCAATATGATTTTTCCTTCCTTGTCAAGTTCTCGCATTTTTGAATTGGGATATTCTCATTAGGTAAGGTTGCCATTTCTTAAGTGCATGTAGTCTTGCCAGCATTTACTTCTCATAAGTAGCTTTGTGTAAATACTTTCCTTTGATTGGACATCTTTTGAAAGTAATGGGTCTTTCTTCTTTCGTTAAAACATCACCAATTCCATTTCTTGAGGCATCACATTCCAGAATAAAGGTTTTTGTGAAGTCTGGTGTAGCTAAGACTGGTGCTTGGCACATTTCCTCCTTAAGATGTTCAAAGGCCTTCGTTGCTTCTGGATTCCATGAAAATGCATCTTTCTTCAATAATGTTGTTTTTAGAATGTATTTAGTTTTCATTCTGATTTGATGATATCCTGAATGAAGATCCAACTTGGTGAAGTAAATTATTCCATGAAATTCATCCAATAATTCATCAATGATAGGAATGGGGAATTATCTTTAATAGTGAGCTTGTTGAGCTCCTTACAATCCAGACACATGCGCCATGACCCATCCTTCTTGTGCATCAATACTACTGGATCAGAGAAAGAACTTTCACTAGGTTGAATTATACCAGCCTCTAGCATTTCTACAACCTGATACGTTCAATTTCACACTTTTTGGCATAGGAATAACTGCAAGGTTTGATCTTTGGAGGAACACTTCCTGGAATCAAATGAATAGCATGATCATTGATCACGAATATGTGGGAGTCCTTTGGTAGTCTCAAATGATTTGGAATGATTTTCCAAAACGTTTTGGAGATTTGGAGAAATAAATGATTTTGATGTGGGAACCTCTAGTGAACATAATTGTGAAATTACGCCCCGTTGTTCTTTCTTTAGAAGCTTTGTCATGTTGTTAGAGTTGATTACCTTTCTTGGTTTCCCTTTGGTACCCCTTAATTCAACTTCCTTTCCTTCCCAGAAAAATTTCAATAAAAGTTCTTGAAAATTAAAAGCTATCGTACCCAAAGATTGTAGCCATTGGACTCTTAGTACAACATCTACACCACCCATTGGAATGGAAAGAATTGGACTATTCAAGACATATTATCCCATGGATAGCTTGATATTATGGCACTTTCCACAGCAATTTATGGTTCCTCCATTTGAAACCATTACTTGACAATCTGGTGCTGGATATAGGAACCAATTCAATTCCTTGGCTATCTTACAATGAATAAAATTATGGGTACTACTCGAATCAATCAAAACTATTACCGTTTTTTTCTTGATATGCCCTTCTATATTGAGAGTTCGAGGAGTGGTAATTCCTACCCATGCATTACATGATATGGTCACATTCATTTCTTCTTTCTCTGGGGTTGGTTCCTGGTGTATATCCTCTTCTTTTGACGTTTCTTGATCCTTTTCTTCCACTCCTCTTCACAATCAATGTAAAATGGTTTCTCCTTAATGCGCTTATGACATTTAGTGTATTTTATATCACAATTGCAACAAAGGTCATTATCTCCTTTTTCTTCCAATTATTGTGGTGTCAACCTTGTAGGTTGTGGAAGGCTAGGAGCAACAACACTTCCATCTTTATAAATGTGAATGGTAGTATTTATTGTTGCCATAATTTTACTTTCAATTTTTCTTGCCAACTTGAATGCCTTCTCCAAGGAATCAGGTTCCCAAAGACGAACCTTATGTTGAATGTTATCCTTTAAAGTCCCTATGAATGTTATCCTCTGCTTCTCTGCAATATCATTTACCATTATATTCAATTTTTGGAAGTCAATGTGCTTTTCCATTGAACCCTTTTGTTTGAGATTTATCATTTGGATAAAGAAGGTGTTTCTCTTTGTATCCTCGTAATGTGCTATCATTTCCTTCGTGAAAATTGACCAGGTGACAAGTGGTTTACGAGAAAAAATTCCTTTATACCATAAAAATTGATTCAGTTCTAAATATAAAGATGCAATACATACCTTTTGTAACAGTTGCACATCATGTAGATCAAAATATTTCTCCATCTGTAGTGTCCATGTTATGGGATCCTTGCCATCAAACTTCCTCATATCGATCTTTGGAATATGGTAGGTCTTCAATCCAATGCTAGATTCTATGAAATCATTATTAACATTTATTTTTTTCTCATCATGAGTTTCCTCTACTACCTTTTCGTCATTAGGAGGTCTTTCTTGTAGCAGCTTTGTCCCACCTTCCTTCAAACCTTCCATGTATTTCTTCAAATATTCCATTCCTTTCTTTAAATATGCTTTCCTACCATCGATATTAGCTTCCATGGCACATATAAAACTATTTATCTTAACTTCGATCACATTCTTCAAATCATCCATCCAATTTTTCTTACTAGGTGTTTCTATTTTCTTGATTCGAGTCATCCTTTTTCTTCCTTTTATCAGCTTGTTCTTGAATCTGTTGTATCTCTTATATTTAGGATCTCCAAGGTTTGAAATTGTGACCTACAGTAGCTCCCTTCATCCTCTTTTCAGTGCCACCATTCTGATCAAAATTGGATTCTCCAAGAAAGAGTTATGCTCAATCTCCCAAGATGACCTCATTATATACTTTTTCAGTAGAGAGAACTTGTATGAAGTGTCACGTGTCACTATTTTGACCTTCGGACTTGAAAGAAATATACATAAAATTACAATCCATCCTCTTTCTACAACTTCTTACGAAATTTCAATCTGATTCTTAGAGAAAGTTATGACAATTTTCCCAAGGTCTCCTGTTTGGGATGTAATTTGGAGCATGCATAAACCCTAAATGTCTTGGATTGTATCTCCTAAAATGTAGCGAAAAAAGACCTGAAATTCGGGCCTGAGCTTCACCAAGACATTGTCTTAAATGGTTTTTAATTTTAGATTTTGAACCTTCGTAGAAAAAAAGTAATAGCGAAAATTCCATGATGACCTATTTGAGATGGAATTTTGGAGCTTGCAAAAACCATAACTTCCTCAGATCATATCTCTGAAATATAGCAAGAAAATATCTGAAATTTGGACCTACATTCAAAACGATGTCGACTCAAATGGTTTTTTTTTAAGCTTCTGAAACTTCGTAGTGAAAAAGATATAGCGAAAATTCCACGATGACCTGTTTGGAGCAACGAAACCCTAGAAACAAGGCTCTAATACAAAATGTTATGAAACCAACTCACAAAAAGATAGAAAAGATATATCAACGACTTCAAAATCAACCTCTTCGAGGGGGAAATCTCCTATACATTACACAAATGAACAATTCTTGGATGATACAAATGACAAAACCTCCTTTCTATATATAGGAGTCTAAGGGGTCATAATATAATCAGCGCCAACATAACAATAATAATGTAAGGGCACAATAATAACAATAGTGGGCTTCTACAGGGCACAATAATAACAATATGGGGACTACATGGGCATAAAAATATAATAAGGGGGTTTCACTAATAACCATAAGGGGTTACACTAGTAGTATAGGGACCTAACAATCCACCAGACACAGTTAAAACCGCAAATCAAACACAAACAAATCACAAAACACTGAAAGAAGAAAACTTTCAACTGACACCATGAATGAACCCCATGGTTCCTAGTGCTTCCAAGGGAAATCTCAACCCGATCCTTCTTCAATATTTCACGATAGTCTCTTTGTCATGCAATTCCTTGCTTCATATTGCCATAAACACAAAATTATCAGTGCATAAATAACTACAAAAATATACTAGCCTTGTTGTACCTAGGACGTTTCCCTACATCTGAACATTTGCACATATGATATCCCAAGGGATCCCAATTCCCTTGATGAATACAAATATAATTGAAAAACTATTATTATGCCTGCATCTGATCAACCATCTTCCAAGTATCTTCCTCAGCCCTAAAGTGCTTTCACACACTTTACTTTCTTTATTGCCGAGGCCCAGAGCATGAGCTCCTTCTATTGCAAGATGCATTGAGGCTCTGCCACACATCCACTAAACCACTATGATACAAAGGGAAATCCTTCCGATGATGATTGCCACCATAGGTTCAATACGACTCTGGAATTTCTTTTACTCTATTGCTCCCTAGGCTAAGACCCATGTCCTCTATAGACTGCATTGAACTCAGGCTTGTGTTTTGACTGCTCATAACAATTCTTCGACTTTCTAATGGCTTCTTCCAGTTACCCACGCTCATCATACTTAATTTGGTCTTTGAATTCTGTTGGAAACCCACTAATGAACCTTTGAATCTTCTCTTTCTCATATTTAAGATAAGGCACAAGCCTCAATAGCTCTAGGAATATGCTAGTGTACTCATCATCTGTCATGGAACCCATTTTCAACTCACAAAACTTCTCTGGAAATTACTGCTTCTCAATCCTCCTATATGGATGCTAGCGATATTAATGATGATGTCTCTAAGAACCTGAGCTAGAATAAAATCCAAAAGTGCTACCCCTCTTATCAGGCGTATCCAAAGATTTGCCACCTTTGGTTGTGTCATTTATGTTCAACCTGTATCCTTTCCAAGGCCTACTATCATATCCCCATTAGTATTCTCCTCCCCCAATCTTCCTTGGTTTTGCAAATTTGGAAGGCTTTGAAGAATCATTGCATTGAATTCTACTTTCTTTTCTTGAGCCCTTGTCAGTATATCCTGTGCCTCAATCATCATGTCATTATCTACCTTGCAAATTTTGATATCTACCCTAAGACTCCTCAGAGTATTTTATGAATCAGGAGAATACTCTTCTCCTTGCTACTCAACTGACTTTTCCCATTCCACTAATTCACATTAGGCTTATAAGGGGAATCATGTGAACTATAGTCCACCATTCTTCTCTTCATCTTTGACCTTATATTTCTTGCAATCTTACCATGTTAGATAAACCAAATAGAAGACATAATAAAAATCATACATTAGTGTATCTCAAGGGAGGCTATCACATCTGCAAAATTCAATTAAGATTAGAATGACATAATATCACAAGAATACTAACTCATACATGAGTATCATAACCATAACCATAACAATGCATGCATAGTAAAAACATAGACAACTGAAATGCATTCATAACAGTCCCATTCACCCCGAGGTCCAGTGCTACAACCTCGCTCTGATACTACTGTGTAACACTAGTATTCGAGGAAAGGTTGCAAGGAATGAAACTACTCTGATACCACTATGTAGCATCTCCTTCCACATTTACCCAGTTTTGCAAGCTCTCCAGAGTAAACATGAGTTGAGAGTTACTATGACATGACCCGACCTCCAAGTTCCAGTTATGGAAGTGGGGTCTACAAAACATAACACACACTTCCACCCCTCAGGGACACCAGATCCTTTAGGAGTCTGACAACCACCCCTGGTGATCAATCCTTGAGTTGAAACTTGTTTTCACAAGATTTGCCTCACAACCACACCCTTGACACACTGTGCATGTGGTTGAAAGGCTCCAAATGAACCCACAAGCCTTCCTGCATGTAGTTATGACTAAAATTCTCTAGTTCAGAGGGTGCACTGGAAAAATCAGTCCCACTTTTTCAGGGTTGGCCTACAAGCCCCTACCTAAAACAACCCATAACCTTCTAGAACTCATTCTAGAGTGAAAACAAGTCTAAACAATCAATGTTAGGGCTATACCTTGCTCAAAACATGCTAGTCACATGCTAGACCTTTTGTCAAACATGTAGTAAACATAGTAGTTACGGTCATGAATGCATATCTGATCATGATCTTCTTAAATTCATTAAAGAATCATCAAGAAGGCTCAATTCCCTCTCAATATAACTGCAACAACACTTGTTAGCCTATGCATTCAGCAAACATTCAATCACTTATCAAGTAACGAACAAGATCCATAGCTAGAGCACACCATACAACCATGCATATAACCAACATATAACTAGAATAGAATCCATGACAATCAACCATAAAATCAACACAATGATCAATATAAGTGATCATAGGTCACAATGGAAAGATAACTCATATTAACATATGCAAAATCCAACCAAGTCAGAGACTTCCACGTAACACCCAACCATAAATTGGGATGAACCAAATATCTCTTTCATCCAATCACCTTTGTGCCATATTCCAAGCATGAATGTGGGATCATATGGGTTTAACCAAAATAGAACGAACTAGGGATTATAGAGGCCAAACCACCTCAACCCTCAACCACAACGATTTCACCTAAAGAGTCCATAAATTACTTATACCATACCACAAAGTGGCATGGACATGCAACACCAACACAAAGTGGCATGGTCATGCACCAAACATAGTCAAAACCACAAATCAAGCACTAACAAATCACAAAACACTGAAAGAAGAAAAATTTCAACTAACACATGACTTCACCCCATGGTTCACAGTGCTTCCAAGGGAAAGCTCAACCCAAGCCTTCTTCAAGATTTCATGACAGTCTCTTTGTCATGCAATTCCTTGCCTCATACTACCATAAACACACAATTGTCAGTGCATAAATAACTATAACAATATACTAGTTACCTTTCCATGTTGTACTCGGCACATTTCCCTACAACTTAACATCTACACATATCATCTCTCAAGGGATCCCAATTCCCTTGATGAATCCAACTATAACTGAAAACTTGTTATTATGCCTACATCTAATCAACAATCTTCCAAGTAGCTTCCTCAGCCCTAAAGTGATTTCACACACGTTACTTTCTCTATTGCTGAGTCCCAGAGCATGAGCTCCTTCTGTTGTAAGATGCATTGAGGCTCTTCCCCACATCCACTAAACCACTATGATACAAAGGGAAATCCTTCTTGTGATGATCCCCACAAGAGGTTCAATACACAATGGTTCTCTAACATTGCTTTTACTTTGTTGCACTCTGGGCTATGACCCATGTCCTCTCTAGACTACATTGAACTCAATCTTGTGCTTTGACTACTCATAACAATGCTTCAACTTCCTAATGGCTTCCTCTAGTTACTGAGGCTCATCATACTCAATCTGGTCTTTGAATGCTACTAGAAACCCACTAATGAACCGTTGAATCTTCTCTTACTCATATTTAAGATAAGGCACATGCCTCAGTAGATCTAGGAATATGCTAATGTACTCATCATCTGTCATGGAACCCATTTTCAATTCACAAAACTTCTCTGGAAATGACTTCTTATCACTCCTCCTATAAGGATGCTAGCAATATTAATGATGTTGTCTCTCGGAACTAGAGCTAGAATAAAATCCACAAGTGCTACCCCTCTTGTTAGGTGTATCCAAAGATTTGTCACCTTTGACTGTGTCATCTCTGTCCAACCTATATCCTTTCCAAGGCCTTCTATCATATCCCCATTAGTATTATCCTCCCATTTATCTCCATGACTGATCCCGAGTCTTCCCTTCTTTTGCAAATTTGGAAGGCTTTGAAGAATCATTGCATTGACTTCTACTTGCTTTTCTTGAGCCCTTGTCATTCTATCCCATGCCTCAATCATCATGTCATTATCTGCCTTGCAACTTTTGATATCTACCTTAAGACTCGTCAGAGTATTTTATAAATCAGGAGAATACTCTTCCCCTTGCCATTTAACCGACTTTTCCCATTCCACTGATTCACATCAAGACTATAACGGGAATCATGTGAACTATAGTCCACCATTCTGCTCTTCATCTTTGATCTTATATTTCTTGCAATCTTACCATGTTAGATAAAC
>APFE030975450.1:0-13735 GCA_000404065.3 Pinus taeda | reverse complement strand
CCCTAGGTATACTACACATATAACCAACATATAACTAGAATATAATCCATGACAATCAACCATAAAATCAACACAATGATTAATACAAGTGCTCGTAGGTCACAATGGAAAGATAACTCATATTAACATATGCAAAAGGAAACCAAGTCAAAGACTTCCACGTAATATCCAACCAATATAGATTGGGTTGAACCAAATCTCTTTTTCATCTAATCACCCTCGTGCCATATTCCAAGCATGAATGTGGGATCATATGGGTTAAACCAAAATAGAACCAACTAGGGCTTTTAGAGGCCAAACCACCTCAACCCTCAATCACAACGATTTCACCTAAACGACCTAGAAATCACTAATACCATACCAGATTGGTCTCTTCCAAAGTTGTCCAGGGCTTCAAGGATTCCTATCTCAACCAACAACCTCCAGGTACCCAAGCTATTACTGGGCTCTAGAGAACTACCATATCAACCCACAAACTCTAGACAACCCAAGTAGTTCCAGGGCTCCAGAGATTCTATCCAAACCCATAACCATAGGGAACCTGAGAACAAATCAAAAATACAAATGGAGAACCCACTGCATCATGGGTATCCAGGAAATGGAAAGGAAAGTCTAATACCACTATCAATCCAAGCAAATCCCATGCTAATGAAAACAAATAACTAAAGAACCACATGCATTTGAATCTAGGCATGCTAAATCTCACATGCACACTCTTACTTGCAATCCACAACTAATTTCTATACTTACTTATTGTTATCTAAACTTCCTCTTGCAAACCCTTTCTTTCCTTGCATGCTTGTCCAATTGCTTGCTCCTTCTCCTCTACTGAAAACTGTTCCAAAGCTAAGCAAAAGTTGCCAATTGTTTCTCAGGTGCCTTTTTGTCATTGTTATCTAGTCCATTCCTTTCCTTTTTTCCTTTTTCTTCATTTTCTCTCTAATTTCCCTTGCATGCTTAATTATATCTCTTCATCTTATTTTTCTCCCATTTTCCTTTATTTCTAATAATTAAAATCCATTTATTTCCTCTTTGCCTTTACTGTTGCCTTTGATAATTTCCATAGCCATTAATAAAACACAAGTGATGCCCACTACAATGTTTTCCCAACATTCAACTTGGAATACGAGTCCCATGACCTTGGTCTTATATTATTTACATAGAATATCAACCCAACACTATTACATAGGTGACTGAATATAGTCAAGTTTATACTCAAATTACTCAGAATTTCGAGGGGATTTCACTTATGTAGTCTCTTTCTAGATATGAGCAACCCATTTTTTGGTCACTCCTAGAATTGGAGGTATATTGATGTATTTTTCCATGTACTCATTTGGTTTTTTCTGAGATGAATGAAGAGTCCTCCCCACTATTGAAGCAGGGCCTCAAGACGTAGTCCAAACTGGACAAACTCTGTTATCAAACTCTTTGTGTGATTTTTCTTTATGACATCCTTTCTGTTTCCTCTTCTTTAAGTGTTTTCACATATGGTTTTACATTCTCTTTTCATGAAATTTTGAAAACATCGATGAAGGAAAGATCTTAGATCATGTTTGGTATTAGAGCAGTCGTCTTGCTGATGTGAACTGCAAGTGTGAATGATAACCAAGGCCAAGATAAAAAAGGGTGAAGGTAAACTTAAGTCCTTTGATCTAAAGGTTGGATGTGCAACACAAATAAGGAAAATGGCAGATGATGATGGACATACTCAGAATGAGCAGGCTTTCCATAAATATTTCTACATCATGGAAAATAAGGTAGACAATTTTTTTGCAGATTATGAGAGGAAATTGATCAAGAAGGAAAATGTAACGCAAAAAAGTTAAATAATTTGATTAGACAGATTGAAGTGTATTGCCGGATACAATAGATCAAAGAAGATGAGGCAAATATTTAGTTAGCATATTTTCAACTCGGAGGCATTACTCTCATATGGTGGGAGAGAAAAACTCAAAAAGGTAGCAAACATTTTGGGTAAACTCCTTTCTTCTCGGTTTGAATTTGTTTATGCATTGAGAGATCAATTTTATCCATTGGGCTATCAACAAAAGGCAATGATGGAATGGAAATTTTTAAGACAAGGAAAAGGCCAAAATTTTCAAAGTTTCATGAAGGAATTTAGGAATCAAGCGTTAGCATTGTGCATTCCTTTAGATTCATCTAAGAATGTGATGAAATATATTGGTGCTTTACATGGTTATCTCTGACATTCTTTATTTTTGTTTGAAACCACTACTATTGATGTGTCTAGTGTGAAAGTTATCCATTACGAAAGCAAGGGTAAACATGACAAGGAAGGTCATCCAAAGAAGTCATCATCCAAACCTCATAACAACAAATTCAAAGGAAAAGGAAAGGTAAATGCCAATAAGAATAACACTACAACCACGAAAAAAGAAGGGAATCCAACTTGTACACATTGCAAGAAAGAAGGGCACGATGAAGAGCATTGTTGTAAGTTGCATCTAGAATTGAAGCCATAGAAATATGGTGGAAAAGGGAAGAAAAATATGGTTACAACCATGCAACAAGACCTTGGATCTGATTTTGGTGACGAGATGCAAATTAAAACTGTGGGCATACAAAGTAACAACTCACTTCATGTTAATTAAAGCTTTAAAATTCATGCTAGTTAAAGTTCTACAAATGAATTTCATGTTGATGAACGAAAGAGGAGTGAATTGTTCTATATTAGGAATGTGTCCAAACACACCAAAATAAACATATTATTTGATCTAGGCTCTAAAGCCAATCCAATTTCAGAATCAATTTTTAAGAAGTTCGGAATTGAAACCAAGCCTCATCCAAAACCCTACCCTCTTGGTTGGATATGTAAAAATGAAAAAATAAATGTAACCAAGCAATGTAGGTTTAGGTTTGTCCTTGCATAAAAACTAGTAGATGAGATTGATATGCATGTTTTCCCACTGGATATATGTGGCATAGTTATGGGAATTATGTATTTTAATGATAAGAAAGGAGTCTTCTTCTGACATGGGAACATATACCATCTCACCAAGAATGGGATGGAGTATATTATCAGAGCTCTAAAGATAGATGCAAACTTTGTTAGTGCAGGTCAGTTTAAGAGGCTCATTTACCTCGGAAAAAATTGCATGCTCATGGTTGTAAGGGAAAAAGATATTAAAGAGTTTGATTCTTTCCAGGGTTACCATCCCTCTCACAGGAAAGAATCATATGATGTTGTTTCTAATTATGATGGGGTTTTTCAGAAACCAAGTGGATTTCCTCCTAAAAAGGAGATCCAACCTCAAATTCGTCTCCAACAAGATGCTCCTTTGCATAATGTGGTCATGTATATGTTGTCAACTATTGAAATGGAAGAGATTAAGAAGGAGGTGCATAAATTATTGAACCAAGGAGTCATCCCGCATAGTTATTCTTCTTGCAGTTCACCCATAGTGTTGGTGCCAAATAAAGGTGACACATGGAGAATGTGCATGGGTTACTGGGAACTCAACAATATCACTGTGAAAAATTGCTACGCTCTCCCTCACGTAGATGATTTATTTTATTAGTCAAAAAGAGTTTTTTATTTCATTAAGTTGGATTTGCACAATGGTTACCACCAAATTAGAATGGCAGAGCATGATGTGAGGAAAATTGCATTCAAGACCAAGTAGGGGTTGTTCGAGTGGTTGGTAATTCCATTTGGGATTTGCAATGCCCCAACTACATTAATAAGGGTCATACATGGCATATTTAGACCTTTTCTAGATGATGTTATGCTTGTGTATCTAGATGATATACTTGTTTTCAATAGAAACCACGATGATCATGTAAACCATGTAAAAAAAGTGCTTGATATTTTGCAAAAGGAGAAACTATATGTAAAAATGTCCAAATGTGAATTTGGATTTTTTTTTGGTTTATCTAGGTCATATTGTTGGAGGAGGTCAATTAAAAATTTATCCTTCAAAGGTTGTTGTAATTGTTAAATGGCCTAAGCATACCAATGTAAGTAAGAAGCTTTTTGGGTGTAGTGCAATATTGGAGGAGGTTCATTGCCAACTTCTCCATCATAGTATCTCCTTTGCATGTCTTAACCAGTGTGAAGTAGACTTTTTAGTGAGGAGGAAAGTAACAAAAGGCTTTTGAAACCCTAAAGGAAAATATTAGTACCGCACTAGTACTAGCCTTACCCGATCTCCAGTAGCCATTCAAAATTGAGACAGATGCCAGTGGTTAAGCCATGGGTGCAATGTTGATGCAACAATAGAAATTGATTGTTACCATTCAAAGACTTTCTCTCAATATGTTGTGAACTATCCCACTTATGATAAGGAGATGTATGCTTTCAAGGTGAAAATCATTAAGAAACGAAAACATTACTTGATTGGGAAGGAGCCTATTATTCATACCGACGTTCAAACTTTACAATACCTCCATTCACAAACCAAGTTTCAATAGGCTCATCATTTCAGGTGGATGGGATTCATTCAATAGTTTCACTTGGTTATCAAGTACAAAAAGGGTACAAGCAAGAAAGTAGCAGATATTCTCTCTAGACCTCATGTTTCTTCCTATGTTATTTTTGAAAAATTATTCTTTGTCTCTTGAAAGTTTTGTTGAGCAATCTGTTATTGATGAGGATTTCAAAGAATTTTATGAGAATCTAACCCATGGATCACAGGTAGACAACTACCATTTGCAAGCAAAACTACTATACCACCAAGGAAAACTATGTATTCCTACCAATGAAAGAGCCAATGTAATATGAGAAGCTTACACTTCTCTCGTGTTTGGTCATTTTGGTGCGGGAAATACTGTGTCTCACTTGTAGAGGATTTTCTATTAGCCCCGTGTGAAAGACATTGTAACAAAATATGTAAAGGGGTTTGTGATGTGCTCTATTTGTAGGCCCGCTAATAGAAAATTAGGGTTGTACAAACCACTCCTTGTTCCTTCTCATCCTTAGGAGAGTGTCTCCATGGACTTAGTAGGAGGATTGCCTTTGTCAAGAAATGGTCATGACTATTTCTATGTCGTGGTGGATATATTTAATAATATGTGTATCTTAATGCCATGTAAGAAGCTTATTACTACTGAGTAGACTAATCAACTCTTCTTTTAGCATGTATGGGTCCATTTTAGGCTACCTACATCCATTGTATCTAATTGAGCCTCTCTATTCCTTCGAGAGTTTTTGACAAGCTCGTGGAAGATGATGGACACAAAGCTAAAGAAGAACAACATTCCATCCACAAATTGACAGAAAAATAGAAGTTGTCAATGAAACAATGGTTCACTTGCTTCGAGGCTATTGCAACAAACATCCCAAGTCGTGAGATGAGAAGATCCATTATGTGCAACATGCATATAATAGGGCCTTGCACTCATCTACTCAAAGCTAATCATTCGAGATATGATTTGGGTACTTGCCAAAAAATCCCTTAGATTTAGCCTTTGGGAAAGATGAGGATTCCAATGAACGAAGTGATGAAGACAAAGCATGTAAGTTCATTAAATGGATCCAAATGATTCATCAAGAAATGCAAGAACACTTGGAAAAGAGTCAAGCTCGATACAGATCATGACATAATAAACACCGAGTTGATCATTAGTTCCAGGTTGGATATAGGGTATGGCTCCACATTAGCAAGGACAAGAGGAATGGGGAAGGAAAGAAATTGAGACCAATTAGATATGGTCCTTTCACCATCCCAAAGAAGATTGGAAACAATGATTATCACCTTGATCTTCTAGTATATATCCAGATGTATTCTATGGTTAATGTTGAAAACTTGAAACTCTACGAACCACCTATGATCATGGATCTAGAGGAGAGTGGGAAAGTCCCTTTAGTGGATGATTTTGCACCAGAGTACTTGGACAAGCTACTTGAAAACACCATCCTTGATAGGAGGACCATGACTTAATGGTGTGGAGAAGGCCTTAGAGTGGGTGTCAAGGGCATGTATACTAATAAGGCATGATGGATTGAAAAGGAGAAAGCGAGGGAGAAATTCCCTCACCTTGTAGTTGATTGATGAGGCTTTTGGAGGCCCAAAAGCTTCTTAGTGGGGAGGAATGACCCAGGAGGATCCCAAAAGGACGAAAATTCAAAATCTTTAAATCTCAGCAAAACATAGACCAAATTGAATATGTCGATATTTTGAATCCAATGGCATGAATGACACCTCAATTCGATTTCGAATGTGAAATTTATACCCATTTGAAGTTTGGGACAAATAACAATTTTTTTGTGTCGGTACACCCCATAGGGTGCCACATGGCTCCATGGGAGCAGCCCAAAGGGTTGGGTAAAACCACTGGTCAAATCTTGGATAGGCGACAAATGAAATTTTTAGGTTGGCAAGAGTGAAACCCGCCAATAGATATAACTGTCGACCCCAAACCCAAACAAGCAGCTCACGATCAATGGAAACACATACTAGTCATACAACGAAGTGATTACAACCCATTTGTATTGTAAAATATGGAAAATGTGGGGTTTTAACCCTTGAACGACCCTAATCATGAAAATTTGAAATCCAACGGGGGTGCCATTCAGACAATAGCCCTTGATTGGAACCTTCACCCACCCAGAATTATATATCCCTTATCATTTGTTGAGTATTGGGGAGGAGGAGACCCATAGAACCATGCGAGCAGAACTCGTGCGGTGTGGAACCTTGAGTAGGGGTGGAACCCTACACAACATGTCTTTCGAGACAAAATATTCTGAGGAATATTATTTGCTATATTCTAGGAATATTCCCATAGGGAATCTACTGTGGAATCTTTTAGATTCTTTGAGGGGCTAGAGTTGTAGGTGAAAAAATATAGTCAAGTTTATACTAATTAGTTAGAATTTCAAGAGGATTTCATTGGTGCAGTATGTTTCTAGATCTGAGCAGCCCATTTTTAGGTCACTCTTAGACTTGGAGGTATAATGATGTATTTTTCCATGTACACATTTGATTTTTGCCGAGATGAATCAAGAGGCCTCCCCAGTATTGAAGCAGGGCTCGAAGATGTAGTCCACTCTAGATGAACTTCGTTATCAAACTCTTTCTGTGAATTTTATTTATGGTCTCCTTTTTATTTCCTCCTTTTTAAATGTTTACTCATATGGTTTTACATTCTCTTCTCATGCAATTTTGAAAACAATGATGAAGTAAAGATCTCAGATCATTAGCATTTAGCTCTTGTAGTTGCGAAAATTGTCTCTTCACACATCATCATGATATTACTAGAGTTTTGAGAATAGGACTGATTTTGTGAAACTATTTTTGTCTCCTAAGCTGGGAAAGGGTCCATAGGTGAGGAAGTATCTTGAAGAAATCGATTAACTTCAACACAATGTAGACATTCTTTGGCATATTGATCCCTGATACAAATGAGATAAGGATACCACAATTTACGTATCTCATTAGGAGATTGGGTTTTTTTGGTTTTTCTTGTTGAGGGGCATTTTGTTTGACTTTTCCTTTGTAATGCTTTTTACCTCCAGGTTGCTGAGATTTTTCAGTTGATGGAGATTGAATCTGCATTAATCTTGGAAGCATTAACAAGAGTAGTAGAAATAGGAGGTGTGTTTTGAACAACAATTGGGGGAGTAGTCTTAGGATTAGAGTGTTTGGATGGTTTACTTGCCGACTATTGATTAACATAACCAATCACACCATCAACAACATGAGATTTTGTAGAAGCTAATGGAGTAGTGTTCGATGGATGAGGAGCATTAGGAATTTTATTGTATAACATGCCATATTGTGAATAAGCAAGATCTAAATATTGGGCATGTGAATAACCTGTTCCTCGGTAATAACTCCACGTTTGACAACATCTTCAGTGATAGTAGGAAGTAATGACTTAACAAACAATTTTTCTAGTAATTAATCTGGAATATAAGCTTTAACTAAATGATAATGACGTCCCCATTCATGTATATGCTTAGAAATATGTGTGGAGTCTTATTGTTGTAATGAATTCAAAAATTCAGTACTAGTTTCATATCGAATTGGTAATCGAAAATGTGTGACAAATTCGATATACCACTTAGTTGTAGGACCAGTAAGATTCCAATGGAAAATATGTAATTGAATGGAATCATCATTTATGGAGTTATATGAACACCATAAATGATAAGTCATCATATGATTCGATGGTTCTTCTTTAGGTTTACCATCAAATTTTTGTATATCACTTGGTAGTTTCACAAGAGTAGTCGGTCATAGAGGATGATGATAAATCAAATGATTGATATTCTGGGATAAGCTTGGTAAATATAACATAGCAATGAATGGTAACTACCTATTGAAATTAGGTTGAGGATACTGATAGCCTGGTGGATAAAATCCAACTAACGGAGGAGGATACCCAAGATGTCTTGGAATAGATTGTGCCTTAGGAATTTTCATTCCACTAGGGTAAGTTAGAGGATAAAATCCAAGGTGACTTGGAGTAGGTTGAAATGTAAGTGGAACTCCTTGGAAATGGTGACCTAGTTATGATTAAGGATAAACTTGATATGGCATTTGGGGTATACCTTTAATAGGTTTCCCAATGGGTATTTGAGGTGTACCCTGAATAAGTTGACTAATAAGAATCTAAGGTACACCCTAAATAGGTTGACCAAAAGGAATCTAAGGCACTACTTAAATAGGTTGACCATAAGGAATCTGTGGTATAACTTGAACAGGTTGACCAGAGGAAATCTGACACACAGTGCCATAAGAAAGGTTACAAGGAGGACTAGCCATTCAAGGGAATGGGGCACCAGTAAGAGGTTGAGTTCTAGTAGGTTGCGGTAAAATTGCCATATGTGTTTGACAAGGAGGTGGATAAGATCCAACAACAAGTTCCCCACTAGGTGGAGGATATGTTCCCATAGGAGGTTGTCCCCATATGGGAAAATAAGGACCATAGGAAGATTACCCATAGTAGGATAAGATCTTATTAGGGGTTGTTGCAGAAATATTACCCCATCAGATAATAAATTAAGTTGTTGATCAAACCCTGGTTACACCCCAGGTACAAAACTTTGTGAAGCAAATACTATTTGGGCAACTTGAATAATACTTTCTAGAGGTGAACTAGATGGAATTTTAGAGGACCAAGTAGGAACTTGAGGAAAGGAAAGACCAGTTGCAACCACTAAAAAGGTTCCGCTGAGTGAGTGATACTCAACAAGTTTGGATGGTCCACCATAAATGTAGGAATTTGGAGGTTCAGTAAACATGGAATCCACATACTTGACTCATTAGGTCCACAACGAGAGAATATGAAGTTTGTATTTCAAGTGTAGGATCAGTCATGGTTGGACTTGGTAGAAAAGATGGAGTGCGTAACAAAGGAATCTATTAGATGAGATAACAGTGATGGGTCTTGGAGAGTTTAGAAGAGATCAATATCAAGGATTTTGTTGTAAAGGAGATGATGGAAGTTTAACGCGAAAAGGTCCTATAACCTTGGTAATGGGAGGTTTGGAAGGGACAAGTTATTTAATAATATCTTCGATATTCAATAGATCAGGTGGAAGATGATCTAATTCGTCACTTGAAGACACAAATATTTGAGATATAATCGGTAAGTGGGAAGATAATAGACCTAATGAAGGAGAGATGTAAGTTTATGAAGTTATTGGTATGGTAAACTTTGATTCTTTAGGTAAAAGTACTTTTGGTTCCAAATTTTCAGGATTAGTTACTTCATGTTCTAAAATATTAGGTTCAATTATTTGAGGTTCTAAAGTTTTAACCATTTCAATTTTTACCACTTCAGTTTGCAATTTCTTAGATTTTGTAATTTCAGATTCTGTAATAACAGGTGTTGATATTTGAGATTCTTGGTTTGGTAGCATAAGAGATTTTAATATTCTAACCTAGACCCAAGATCGTGGAAATTCAACACTCCTAACCTAACCAACTAGAAGGAAGGGGTCATGTATAATGGAATTTCCAATGTATCCACCACAACTGTTCCTGACCTACAATCACAAAGATGCGATCGATTAAAACAAATATAAAACAATGTGCAATGAAAAAGATAAGAGCTTGTATAACTTGCACAAAAAACTGAAGGTATTTCCTATTAGTAGAAAGATATGTCATAGTTACTACTTTTAACCAATTCACATTCTTACCTTTCCAATGAAGATCACAACTAAACAAACCTTGGAAACTTCTTTTGAATGCATCTTTATCTGTGTCATCCCTTTTAGAAAGCATTAGAAAAGATCGAAACTTGTTATTAGAAAAAGGGCTTGCTAAGTAAGATGCTTCTAGGCAATGATATATTGGACTTTGAAACTCGAAACAATCCTCTTGAAAACCCCAAAATCCTTGAAAATATGATTTTTCAACTAGAAGCATAGGGTCAGGATGAGAATCATGTGAGAGACAATTGATTTGATCACATTCAACTAGCATGTCAAGACAGTGAAGAACTGACATAGCCATCATCAAAGGCTGAAGTGCCTCAACTACTTGACAAGTGTTCAAATAATGAGATGTTGAACCATGAAGATCGAAGGATGTAAAACAACTGTCATTGGATATACTAGTGGAAAAATGATAAAACAAATGACAGTCATTAGAAAAAGATGACGATAAGATGAGATGATTAAAGCATCAGATTCTAAATTTGTAATTAACAAAGATAAATCCATTTGAATGACTTTGCGGATGCTCTGAAAAATAGAACCAACTTCCTCGCATGCCAAATTTGACAAACCATTTTCCTGTAACTGGTGAGAAATTGTACAAGCATTGTAATCATTGAAAGAATTTAAAAGGAATGCCAACACAACAAAGATATGAGATGATTCAGATTTAAATACGAATGCAAAAAATTACAGATATAACCATAAATACAGAGATTCAACAGGAATAACACTTCATTTCATTAATATAGAATATTGAAATATGCTTACAGACATGTAAATAAAACTAGCCCGAGCAATGGTATCTTATCTCTAAGAAGAGATGTGGTGGCTACATGACTCTGAACTGAGTTATAATGAAGCTCAAGGGCCTTTTTATTATTCAATAATAGGAGAAAAACCTAAACAACCAAAACCCTAACTCGAGGAGATGTAACACCAAGAGTTTATATGCTCTGTTGGGGTTAGTTGGGCAGCCAACTTCCCGGGGTCATAACTTGGTTATATTATCTCCATTTGACGCGTATGATACCTTATTAGAATGATCTCTCCAAGGACTACAACCAAAATTGTGATTTCCTTTGAAATCATTGGAGGCATTTTGCCCAAAAAACACTGTTTAGGGCTTGAAAATGGCTCAGGAAGTTCAGGACCAGAGAAACTGCTAAAAATAGTAAATTGTGCCACCAACATTTGCCTGGATCATGAGACTAGTTAGGACATAGTGATGAAGGAATAACTTTATTCACGTGATAACTCATGCATTCATTATCACTCAATAGGATTTCAAGTGCGATGAAGGGAAAGATTCACAAGATAACATCTACAAGAGAAACCCAGAGTTGACTATTAAGAAATGAATCTGATAAGCACGATTCCTTCGACCAAAGATAGTCTTTGAATTGATCAACTTCACAATTCCATGACTTTATGAGAGAAACATATTCCAAAACCGAGTTAAGTACAAGAGCCTTGCATGGAGATGAATCATTAGAAATAAAATCTTGAATCCGATCAAAAACTGAATCTCAAAAGTTACAAAAGATTGCATCCAAAATAATAAACATCTTTCAAAAAGAAATTTACATTGAGTGAAACCATGCAAAGAGAAGGATTGTGTGAGAGAAACTAGATCTGACTTAGTTCGAGTGGCTTACTAGAATCACGAGATCCCGACATAACCATCAACGGAAGTTGAAGTGCCTCAACTCCTTGACAAGTCCTGAAACTTTCAAGGATTGTAAAATCGTATTTTGAAAATTGAACCAGATAGTGCATGGTGTGAGGGTAGATGATAAATGTTTTCAGTAAGACCACGACTCACCGGATGGAAGCCATCTCTAACACTGATTTGACTAGATTTTTCAACTTCAAAAACTAGATTACTCAGGTTGAAAGATTCTTTTAATCACAAATATGAAGATGTATGAATTGAAGAAATTACACGAGCAAGTTGATTTGAAGAGTTGGATTCATGCAAGAGAAGAGATGATGAGGTATGGAAAGGGTACTCAATGATTTGATTGTTTTCATTTTCATCATGGATAATCTCACCACCTTGTGCCGATTGAGACGCTAACTCATCAGATGAAGAACTTGAAGATCATGGAGTATCTTTGTTGCAAGTAGATGCATTGTAAATGGTAGAGCACAAGAGATGGTGAGATGAAGAGGAAGTTTCGATAAAAGCATCTTCTTGAACTGAATCAAATTCTATATCTAAATTAAAATCTTCATGAGAAACCAAAAGATCAACTAGTGCACTCAGGCATTTGTCATTACTTACATCAACAAAGTTATCACCATCAAAATTTTTGTTTACTAAGGCTATAGATTGATTAGAAGAATTGATTACATTTGATTCACTAGCAAGATTAACAAGTTGAAAATGATCCAAGAATGGAAGTGAATCATCTTAACATGGGGGACTTTGAAAAAGAGAAGAGAGACCAAAATTCTCTTCACTTTCCTCCTCCTCTATCAGTGTAATGTGATTCCCTTGTATCTGATTGCAATATGAAACATCAACTTGAAAAGCAAGAGAGCATGAAGAGCTAGTTGGTGGAGAAGATTGATCAAGCAGATCATGATACATAGAGTCATGACATGTAGATAGAGAATGAAAGATGTCCCTTGAAGAAGAAGCGCTTTCAGTGGAACCAGATTCAAGATTGATGTTAAGAGTGTAAATGTCATCTTGAGGAATGAAATAATTATCTTTCACCCTAGGCTCCATGAGACACTCCAGGTTATCTTTCGTTAGATCTGAACCATGAGAAACAAAAGGAAGATGAAGAGATGGATTGGGAATTTGATTTTGGGATTTCCCAACTTTATCATCATCGCATGGAGGTACCCACATTGGGAGTGGAAAAGGAGGAGGACAAGGAACAAAAGGAGTAGTAGGTTCCTCCCATGAAATTCGAGGTTTCTCATCATTTACAAGAGTCAGAGAGGTAAAAGAATCAAGGGGTTTAGATTAACTGTGCAAAGAGATATGAACTAAATGCTTCACAATTTGTATATTCTCCTGGAAATTCATACTTAAGGTGAAGGAATCGATCGGAAAAATCCTCAAATGATTCATTAGGCTTCATTCTTAGTTGATTAATTTTTTTAAGAACATTCCAGTAATCATACCTGTCAAATGATTTATGAATTTCCTTCACAAGCTGGTCAAATGAATGGATAACAACAGTAGGTAATGTGTGACACCATCTCTTAACACGACCTTTAAGCGTGAGGGTGAGAAAAATAACCATGTAATATTTGTAATGTATTCCATTAGAAAAACAAAAATAGACAACTTGAAACAAATGTTTACGAAGAGTCAATTCGCCCTCGCCATCAAACTTAAATTGGGACAGGTTATGAAAAAATTCCACAGGGATGGTAAGGTTAAGCTATTTAGAAAAACATCCCAGGATTATGATTTTGGGAAGAAAATTTTTGAATAAGATATTCAAAGTAGACTCAACGGGCAAAACCTATCATCTGGCCCTCCTTCTAGCACCATTTTGTTGAGGTTGTTGGAAATCGTTCAACCAAGGGGATCTCCCCAATGTGAAGTCCCAATTAGACCTAACACCATTTGGAATAGGA
>APFE030975449.1:0-15716 GCA_000404065.3 Pinus taeda | reverse complement strand
ATTTATACGGGGACTTGGCTTCACCAGAAGCAAAGCAGATCACTGTGTGTATTTTAAATTAATTAGTGACCGTGTTATTTATCTGGTCTTGTATGTGGATGACATGTTGCTGGTTGGATCTGACAAAGAAATTATCCAGGATTTGAAGACCCAATTGTCCTCCAAATTCGACACGAAAGATCTCGGTGCTGCAAACTATATTTTGGGCATGGAAATTAAAAGAGATCGCGCAAAGAGGAAGCTCTGGTTAAATCAAAGGAAGTATGTTGAGACAATATTGAAAAGGTTTAATATGCATGATAGTAAACCGGTGAAGGTTCCTATTCCTGTAGGTGTGTGGTTATCTGTTGAACAGTGTCCCAAGACACAAGAAGAGGAAGAGGACATGTCCCGTGTTCCATATGCAAGTGTAGTCGGTAGATTGATGTATGCAATGGTCTGTACTAGACCAGACATTGCACATGCAGTGGGAGTATTGAGCTGGTTTATGTCGAAACCAGGGAAGGAGCACTGGACATCAGTGAAGCGGGTTTTCAGGTATTTGCGTGGCACTAGTGATTATGGTTTGTTCTACCAATGAAGACCAGGATTGGACAGAGTGTTGGATATTCGTGGCTTTGTTGATCCAGACTGGGCTGGAGATTTGGATCAGAGAAGATCTACAAGTGGGTATGTGTTTAACCTATTTGGAGGTGCAGTCAGTTGGATGAGTAAGAAACAATATGCAGTGGCACTATCAACTATAGAGGCAGAATACATGGCAGACACTCATGCAAGCAAGGAAGCAGTTTGGTTGTAGAGATTGTGTTCAAGTATGGGGTTAGTACAGGGAGCTATAAGGATAGACTGTGACAGCCAAAGTGCAATTTTTCTTGGCAAAGAACCCTACTTATCATTCAAAGACAAAGCACATTGATGTTCAGTATCACTTTGTGAGGGATATGATAGAATACAAAAAGGTGTTGCTAGTAAAGGTGGACACTTTGAAGAATACTGTAGATGCATTGACAAAATCTGTGAGCTCTGAGAAGTTCTCTTGGTGTAGAGAAACAATGGGCGTTTCAGGGCTGGAAAAATAACTAAGCTCTCCTGTGGCCCCCTATGGAAAGAAAACAACAAGTGGGAGATTGTTGGGTTGTGCTATATTCTTTCCACGACTAACCTACGTAGTGAACCAGAGGGTTAGAGGGGGGCAGGTAGCCCCCCTCTATGGGGTCTGGGGCAGCACCCCGGGAAATTTTTTTTTGGACCCTATATTAGGTTGGGAAAACCTACCTATGGTTTTCGGTCCATGGTTTTGGACGCGATGCTTTTTGGTCCATGGTATTGGATGCTTCAGCATGTATAAATATGTATTGTAACATTGAAAGGAACATAATGAAAAATCAAGCTGGTAGTCTCGGTTTTGAGATCCAGTGGGAAATCTCTGTGTATATGTGTTTTATGTGTTATGCTCTTGCATTTTTATTTTTCCTGTGATTTAGAATTCGTATGCAGGTAATTTCTGTACGGGGTTAAAACCTACATTCCTTGCTGAGATATTACATGACCTAGCACAGTCCCTTCAGTCATAAAAAATTCACATTTTTCCGAACCGAGGGACAGGTTCATCTCAATACACTTGTCTAGAACTTTTCCTAGGCTAGATAAAGCTTCCTGAAAGTCAAAGCCATAAGGAGTAAATTCATCCATGTATATCTCTACAACATCATGAACTAATTCAGAAAATATAATTAGTACTACCCTTTGGAAAGTGGCTAGAGCATTACACAAACCAAAAGGAAGGACTCGGTATGCAAAGGTACCCCAAGGACAAGTGAAAGTGGTATTATCTTGGTCTTTTGGGGTGATTTGAATATGATTTTACTCGCTAAACCCATCTAGGAAAGAGAAAAACTTTTTCCCTACCAGACTGTCTAACACTTGATCTATGAAAGGTAAAGGAAAATGGTCCCTGTTAGTGGCTTTGTTCAATTCCTGATAGTCGACATAGATTCTCCACTTACCATTTTTCTTTGGCACTAGCACCAAAGGAGAGACCCATTCACTGTCAGAGATGGGATAGATGAATCCTGCATCAAGCAATTTCTACAGTTCTTCCTTAACAATATCTTTAAGTGATGGATTCATCCTCCTTTGAGGCTGCCTGACTGGCTTGCAACCCTCCTTGATGTATATATGATGAGTACAGATTGAAGGGTGCACTCCCTTCATCTCCTTATAACTCCAAGTGAAGGCATCTATGTACTTTCTTAGCAGGCTACACAGTTCCTTCTACTGGGAAGTGGATAGGGATGGATTGATTTTCAAGGTTCTTTATGGACCGAACTCTATATTCTTAACATGGAGAGAAATGGAGTCAACCACATAGAGATCAGTTGAGGAGTTTTTTTGGGTTTATCTTACTATGTCCTCTAGGGGCGATACACTGGGAGGTAGATTTTGAATCACATTTTCAATCATATCATCCTCATCTTGCTATTTCCCCCCCATGGCGATTCCTAATATACAAAGCGGTGCTGAATAAAATTCATCCTCATCTTCCTCCTCCAACTAGAGAGGTAGATCATGTTCTAACAAGGGTTGGGTAGGAGGATATAGGATTAACTGCTTAGACATATGCTCGTTCTTTATGGTCATGTTGCCAGCTTGACAGCTGATGTAGGCATCGACGATAGCCAACCTGGGTCTTCCTAGAATGAGAGGATACCCAGTGAGCTTTGCCTTTGGCTGGAGAACTAATAAATCAACAGGGTACTCCCAAGAATCAATGGATACCATCACATCTTCCACAATCCCCTCAGCGGTCACCATGGAGCAGTCTAGTAACTGTAGCACGGTTGTGGTCTTCCTCAAGGAGCCATAGAGGTTGAGTTTGAGCATTGTGTCCTTTTTCATCACATTAATGGTAGCTCCCAGATCAATCAAGGTATGTGGGATCATGGTGCCATTGATGTGGACATCAACTACTGGGCTTCCAGGGTCTAGATATTTTGGATAGATTACCTGCCCCAACATCAGATCAGACAGCTGCCCTATGACATTGATGGTTGGGGCATCTCTCTTGCACCTTCCTAGATGCCTAAAGAACTTCTATTTGATCAACCTATTGTAGATAGGCACATATTTTATAGCTTGGAGAAGTGGTATCTTCACACATAAATGTTTCAATTCCCCCAGGAGTTCATTTTCTTCTGGGGTCGGCTGGACTGTCACAGATAATCTCTCAGGAAAGGGTGGAATTGCTTTAGGTTCACTTTCCTCTTAATCTTCCTCAACCACCCTGGGTGGAGGTTGGCTATCTGGGAGAACTTTCCCATATTGTAAGTTAATTTCCTGAATCTCCATAGCATAAGTTGGGCATGATGGTTACCCACTATACACTTGTTGAGCTTGTCTGTTGTTCGGGTTCCGATTTGGCTAGGCAGGCATTTGGGGTTGCTTTGGTGGAGCAGGAGGTAACAGTTGTGGTTGGCCAGGTGGCGAAGGCAAAAGAGCGGGAAGAGATTTGTATTGGGGTCTTCACCCCTGATGAGGTGCATTCCACTGAGGTGGTGGTTGAGCATATGATTGAAATGAATGGTTGGTTGGTTGGGCATCATATTGAGATGTGAAGGACCAAGGAGGAGGCGTGAACTAGGAAAGATGAGCAGGGGGACCCCAACAAGGTATGGAAGTGACTTGGTTGGGGTTGTAGTATGCTTGGGATTTCCCTTGCATCCCTTGATAGTATGGTCTAGGTCCATGTAGCCTTCTTTGGTTTATGTAATAGAGTTGTTTAGTGACTCCCTCAACCCCTTGATATATAGCTTTAAGTCCAAGCAAGGAAGGGCACTTATCTGTAGAATGATTTTCTTCACAAACTAAACAAACCTCTATAGAGTTTAATAGGCATTCATTCTTAGGATGCCTCCTAGTGAATCTAGGGAAAAATATGGCCAAAGCCCTCTCTGCTTCCTCTTGTTTCCTTTTGATATGCAAGGTATCCATTTGCATGGCAAGATTCTACAACATCTCACTCTTGAAGTCTTCTAGCATGTTTCCAATTTCTCCTTTAATGGATGAGTTAGAGGAAGAGGTACTGGTTATGGGTCGACTCCACCTACCTTTCTTTCTGGATGCTTTAGAATGGTTTCTAAA
This sequence comes from Pinus taeda, assembly GCA_000404065.3. Lineage (NCBI taxonomy): Eukaryota > Viridiplantae > Streptophyta > Pinopsida > Pinales > Pinaceae > Pinus > Pinus taeda. Next base: position 11,576 of record APFE030975449.1, on the reverse strand, counting down.
AATAGTCTTTATGTCTTCATAGGATAGTTGGTAGATGTCTCCCCTGGCCAGTAGATGGAGGGTGTCTAAAAGATCTTCCCGAATTCCCCTGAGCAGGACCATCTTCAGAGACTCAGGGTCAAGTGTACACCCGACCCTTTTGTAACTGAGCTGGAACCTCTCCTCATAGTCTTCCAGGGACTCATCACTTCCTATAGTCATTCAGAAAATTTCTTCTTTAGTATCTTTTGACCTACAATAGTCTCGATACTTGTTGTTAAAGGTTTGCTGCATCTGAGCCCAAGTTGTGATACTATTGCTAGGTAATCCCATGAACCAGCACAATGCTGCATCCTTGAGAGTAGAAGGGAATAGTTTCGACTTTTTCTCATCTTCTGCATAGTCATAGGTTCGACAGATAACAACAAACTCAAACAAGAAGGTGTTAGGATATTCTGTAGTCAGACCATGGAAATGGGGTAGGGCAGAAGGGCTTATATTCTTCATTTTGGTGTCCCCATCGGTCTCCCGAATGGAAAAGGTTCCCTCTATTCTCTCTCCATTCCCCCTAGCATTTATGTGTTCATCCATTGGCTCCAAAGGAATGTTTTCTTCTTCTTCTTCTTCCCCTATAGGTTCTTCAAATATGTTTGCTTGTTCATCTAAGGGTTCTTCTTGATCGCAGCCACTGAAGAAGAGAGAAGGTTGGCTATGTGAAGCAGTGGGGGTGTTGGGCAAAATTTTTCCTGAATTATCTCCATTCCTACGAGGCATGAAAGGAAATATTTTTGGTTGGTTTTTGTTTCTTTTTCCCCACACTAACAGTACCTACAAAACTGAAATTGATTGAACAAAACAAATTGCAACTAACTGAAATGAACTTGTTGAAATGAAATTGCATAATCGAAAAGGAAAGAAAAAGAAATGAAGAACTGAAAGCAAGGAAATGACTAATCTACTTTTGTTGAAATGGAAACTGCAAAATTGAACAAGAAAGCAAGGAAATTCAGAACTGAAAGAAAGGAAATGACTATTTTCTACTTTTACTGAAATAAACTATTAGCAAAATGTTGCAATAGAAAATAGAAGAAAGCAGTAATCATGGAATACTCTGACGCTTCCCCAGAAATGGCGCCAAAAAGTGGTGAGCACCAGTATTGTAGCAATAATGCTGCAACTCCCGGGCTGCCTACTTTACTCTTATCAACCTGGTAGTTCGTAACAAACTTGGAAGTGACAGTGTTGTATGCACAAGTACTAGTTCTTACTGCAGGTTGTCACTTGGTCAGCCGACATAAGATCACTAGGAGCTCAAGCTAACTTCTATGGATTCTAGAAGAAGCTTTATATGTGATGAAATGAAAAAGAGAGATTACTCTACAGATGTTATTCTACTTACAGAAAGGGAGACTGAAATGTAAAGCAAACCAAGGAAATCCTAATTAACCAACTAATCCTACTTTTGTAGAAAGCGCTATGAAAACCATGAAAATAATGCCATTACCTACTCAATGGAGTCAACAACATCTAACTAAGCTATTTCTGGAAGTAAATGAGCAAAAAAACATATTTTTGGATTTTTACGTGAATTTGTCATGCATGTAATTTAGTTGTTTGTGAATGTGGAAGCAAATAGGTGGCGATGGAGGGCGGTTTTGGGACTTGAGCGAATGTAGGATGGTGTGGATGGGTCCTAGGAGGTCTCAAGTGGCCTTTTGGAAGCTTTTCCCAAACTTGGCCTTCAAAATAAAGCCTCCAGGAAAGTCTACAGGAGGACATAGGAAATCTACAAGAGGAAAAACAACATTCTACAAGAGGCCTACATGAGGAGGCAGAGAGCATTTTTCACTGTTTTGGAGGTGTGAGAGTGGGTGGAAAAGGTGGATGAAGGTTGGAATGAAGTGTTAGGGAACCTAGGGTCTACCAAGAATCACCAGGAGAGAGAAAGATGATTGTATTTGCTCAAGGAGAGAGGAAGAAATTCTATGGAAAATGCAGGAAACTAAGGTAGAATTAAGGGGAGACTTGGGCAACTTGTAGGGAATGGATCAGATGGAGGATAGGATGGCTGATAGGTTGGCATGATGCTAGAAGATATCTGTTGCATAAACAACTGACAGTCAACCAATGAGATTAAGCAAGCAATGAAATAAGTGCATTTAGAAAACAAAGTTTTTGCATCAAAATAAACTATGATCTATGAAAGGAAATGTTGATAAATGCTACAGGAAACGAAAGCATGAAAGAGGAAAATTGTAAATAAATAAGTGAGCATGATGAAGAAGTTCTGTAGCAAAGCAAAACTAGACTATTATCCAACTAAAAAGCTGCAAACATTAGAAGTCCTATGAATGAGGAAAATTTGTGTTTTTGGGGCAGCAAGAGGGTCTTTGCCTCAAATCATTGTCCCAAAGGGAGGAAGAGAGGCCAAGGCATTGTTCTTAGCCTTTTGAATCTTTTCTTTATCACTGTTTAACTTGCTATAGAAAGTACAAATGGAAGCAACCTACTGAATCATCAAAAGAAACCTATTTTTAACCATACAAGAAATGCATCTAACAGCAACCTAATCTACAAACTGAAATGAAACTTACAAGTACAAGTAAAGAGGAGCTTGGATAATTGGATTGGGCCCTAACCTAAGAGCTTCAGCCCTATGAGGTAACTCAGAGCTAACTCAAAAAGGATTCCATCTTTGTTCTCAAAACAATAACAAGATTACATGAACTGTGAAGATAATAAGCTCGAAGTTGAGCAGAGTTTACATAAGCAAAACTACAATAAAAATCCGACCCTAGTGAGGCCCTAGGCCTCTCTACTTATACAAGTGAAGCTACCAACATCTTCCTTAAAATCAGGGAGGCTTGGCTCCCAAATCTCAAGATAATCATCAGTCATCCTTCACTTGCTTGGCTGCCTTCTAGTGCATGACTTCGCTGCTTGTACTCCGAGCTGAATGAAGGGGAATTCGAAGTGAGGAGTAATAAATGAGGGCGATTCCCTCCTATAATTCCTCTCATTTTTCCACTTCAAGTTATTGTTTCCATTTTTCCATTGGATCCTTGACTTTGACCACAAAATTCATCAATAATTTGCATTAAACACATATTAGATCACATGGCATCATAACTAACTCAACTCACTCTATAAGCATAAATATAATTAGAAAATCATACAATAAGCTAAGAGAATGGTTGATTTGACTAGGTTAGGAGGTAAAATGAGCCCATATGGTTACCCATTTATGAGGCTCATCAATCCACCCATGGTAAATACCCACCCATGGAATTTACTTGTGGTATTGTACCAAAAAAGGATATAAGTAACAAGTCGCATTTTGTAAAAGGATTGATTGTCCACCACAGTGTAGCTTTTACAATAATTCTCTATTTTAATAAAAAAAATCTTTGTTTTTTTTTTATTGTGTGTTATCCTCTTTTCTTCTGGAATTTCATTTATTTTTTAGATCTTGCCCCCCCCCCCCCCGCAAGATCCAAATCACCATCCCATATTTGTGTGACATGTTGTGTGCAAAGTCCACTATCCTCATTGGCCCCAACATGACCCCAATATTATTCATGGCTTGTTCCTAAGCCACTTTGGTATGGTTGCGCACCAATGGAATGAAGGACCTCAACATTTTTTTCTAAAAAATTGTCAAACATTTGTTTTATTATATGGACAATTGTGCTTGTTGCCTCTACTAATTTGATAGTATTTGTTGTAGTCTCCACAAGAATAGGAGAATTTTTTAATAAGGGTTCATTCTTAGCAAGATCATATGTCAGATGCATGGCTTTTTCCTACAACTGCATCACTTTTTGAGCCTGTTGCTGCTACTTTTCTCTCCATTGGTTAATTTTTCTCCCCAATGTTGCACTTTCCATCATTGCAGCTTTGTGTCTTGACATAGGTAGAGATATCCAATTGTTGTGTATCGTGTCATTTTGTTTCTCTATAGTTTGAATTCGAGTACCAATGTCTTTAATCTCAGCACTATCTTGTAATTTATTCCAAAAGTCTATGCCAACCTCGTATAATTTTGTGCACTCATACTCAAGTTCTTGTGCACTCTCAAAAGATTCAAAGGATACATGTACCCTTTCTCTTCTTTCCACTTCTACTATCAAAGTAGTGGTATTATCTATAGTTATAGATCTTCTAAATTTACTTTTAAGTTGTGAATGACCTCTTCAATTTTTGATAATTTCTCATTGCATCAATTTTCATTAGGACACCCAATATTTTATTGTATACTTCTTCAATAACTTGCCAAAATGTCCCTTCTATTTATTTAGCTTTCTATCATTCTTCTTCCAACTATGTGTGTGCTTCTTACAAAGCCTCATGGTCACTAATGAGATGGATCGGGTTTATCGAGGTTGCTTGGGCCTTGAACTATACTTCTTTGGAAATATATTGTTGTAATGAATATAAAACATGCATTGGTAACTAATAAAATCTACCTAAGGAATTTCCTAAGCTCTATTTTACACATCAATGTCTGGAAAGTGTACTATGATTAGGGGAATGACCAATGTGTGATGCACCAAAGTTGAGGATGGTACGATAGTTATAGAGGGATATCTGGTGCAGGAGTTGCATTGGTTTCTTCTATCACATTCGTTGACTATGTTGCATTGGATGCAAGAGTATCTACATTAGATGCCTTAATCATTATATGCAATTGCTCCAAATGTTGTTGTACTTGGTCTTGTGATTCCTTATGCTCTTATGTTTCTTTTTCAATATTCGTGACAAGAGGGATGGTTCCCTACTCTATCACCTTTTTAATGTGTTCAACCAATTTGTTTAAGTCCTCCTCCAATAGAGAAGGTGTTTATAGGCCCGTTGTCTTGCTCACCAACAAATTCATATCAATCATTGTTGTTGGTTGTCAAGTTGTTTCCCATACTTTTCTTCATCCAGTTGATTAATCTGATCACTTAAACCCTTTGTTGGATCTTGTTTTCATCGTGTATCAAAGATAATTGAAACACACCCATAGACCCTCAAATCACACACAAGAGAGTCTAGTCATAAAAAATAAATCAAAAGTGCATCATATCCATTTGGTTGAATTCATATCTAATCCCTGGTCACCTAGCTTTTTTTGGAATCAAATTTGGACCAATATTGACCCCATAAATCCAAAATAACCATATTAAACTTTATATTAACTTAAATGTTTCACACGAAGCCCTTTTCTAGGAGCCTTTCAACGATTCATTGGATTCCAATGCTGACTAGCAATAATTTTTAAACAAGTGAAAAAATGATAGTAAATATAGTAATAATAATAATAACAATAATAATTTAACCTATCAATTGGAGGAGATTGAACCCACGACCTAGGATTTACAATCCTCATCACTTACTATCTTTGTTATAAGGTGTGGCTTGTTAAGCCATCCACCTGCTTTCCTTTTACTTTAATCATTATAGCTCCAATGGAGAGAAGGATGTGGACTACCCCCGTGGATTATACTCGTGTCAATCTAACATGTCTGCAATCATATTCCATTAACTCTTGTAAACAAGCCACTACCATGGCCATGCAACTTCAACAGAACGTATCATATGGCTAGCTCTATCCAAACCAGATCACCGTAATACTTTCGCTAACTATAGCATTAGACTAGGCCACTACCAAAGGGTTTTAAAAACAGGCACTAGTTATGCCACAATAATGAGTTTTTTTTCAATATTGGAACTAGACATGACAACCAAAATGAGATAACCATAATTTTTCCAAGAAACCAAAATGATAAGCCTTATAGTGAATAAACACTTCATAGAAAAAAAAAATGTTTGAAACTAAAACCATTACAAATCCTTCACACCTCAAAACTATTTGAATCTTATCCATAGACTTGGTTGGATATCTAAACTTGTTGTTCAAATTATTTTATTTGGAGTTGAGTGTGGTTCACATATATATACATTTAGTTGGTGGTATCGAGTCTTATAGGGCCGATCTTAAGTGCATTTCAAACATGTCTTTGTAACTAACTGAACAACGGATTGCGACCCAAGTCTTGTTAAAGTTTGTGACATGGATCCATGTCACCATCCCATATGACCAAGGTCAATAAATATTTAGAATTCCATGACCATGCGATCGGGACCCAAGGGTATTGGTTATTTCCCTGATTATATCATCATGAAATCATCAAGCCACATGGTAACTGATGAAGGGTGCCACATATCACTTGTTTTAGACTTTTCACCAACTAAAGTGTGTCAAATATCCATGTTATGTGGCAACCTCAAGTGGCACCACATAATCACGTTGATTTCAACTAGCTTAGGTGTTATGCTCACTATGAGAGAGTGACACATGTCATTTAATTATAGGTCCTCATCATCATCAAATAGAATACTGCCATGTGTCATCATTTGGTTGGTCTAATGGAACTAATTAAACATCATGCATCTTCACATTCATATGGCCATTGACTTGTTAGGAGTGTCATTGGTTGACTCGAGACATGCACATTGTTTAATGATGTTAACAAGTATGCAAATTAGTGCATTCATGGCCATTTAATTCTATATTCAATGGTGCATTCACCTTGAGATTTCCCACTGTTTAACACATTAAATTTTTGGGTTTTGGCTTTAAAGTTTATTCTCCCAATTAATATTGAACCTTCAATTGGTCATAACTTCTCATTTGGGAGGATTTTTACTCAGCAAGATATATCGCTGGAATGCATCGACAATCTTTACACAACAATGTTGTCTGTAGGATCTTTTGAGAATCATCAGTTTATCAAAAACTCAAATAAATTCAAGCACCCATATCTTCATGGGATGAGACCTTGTGAAAGATCCAATTTTCATATCACTTTATAAATAGTTTTTTTTTGTTTCTTGGGTCATTAACTATTGTTTCCATCTCATCCATCCCCTTTGAAATAAATGACAACTTGTTGTCATCAATCAAAGCACTAAGTGTAACAACCTCTCCCTTTATCATTAACGACAACACCGTCAGACATTTATGGTAATTTGATGTCAAACAATTCAAAAATATTCCTATGTAATTTTTAGTTACAAGTACAACATATGGAATCTCTCCCTATTCAAATTCATTCCTCTGTCAATGTGAATGTTTGCATTAATTTCTGCTACAATCACTCCCCCTTTGAAAAGAATGGCAAAGAGTCATGAATATATGTTGAAAACTACCATGTTAATGATCTTGCATGAGTACCTATTCCTAGATTATCATGTGGACCTGACTGAACGATGCTTCCTTCCTACTAATATATTGTCTCCCCCTGAGACCATGCTTCCACTGCCTATTCCTATACCATGCTTTTATTGTTGCTTGTTGTTGTACTCCCCTTGAGACCATGCTTTTATTGTTTTTGTATTCCCCTTGAGACCATACATTCATTGTTGTTAATATTGTACCTATACTCCCCTTGAGATCGTGCTTGTTTCTTCATCTATAGGTACCTACCAGATTATTGCTTTTTCAAATTTTGAAGAAACATTTTGTAATTCTTGTAAGGATAATGAGATAACTCTTCCAGTGAGGAAGATACCACTCCCATCTTTTTTCGTAGATATCCAAAAGTTTCCCTTGCTAGTAATTTGGTATAGATATCAGAAATTTTTTCCTTAGTTGGAATGTATTCCAATTTATCTAAATTATCCACAACTTATCTCTCAAGAAATGATACTTAATTGGAATATGTTTATATTTTGAGTGCAAGAATGGATTTTTTGAAATATCAATTACATTAGTGTTATCACACATGACAGCTATAGGATGACCATTATGTTCTTGAATATATTTCATACGATGCTTCATCCATATCACTTGAGTACAACATGTAGTTTGTTATGCAACCAGCTCACAAAATAGAAGAAAAGATAAATCAACAACTTCAAAATCTGCCTCTTCAAGGGGAGGACCTCCTTTACATTAAACAAATGAACAATTCTTGGATGATACAAATGAAAATACCTCCTTTCTATATATAGGAGTCTAAGGGGTCCCAATGCAATCATAGCCTACAGAAAAATATTATTTTAGGGGCACAACAATAACAATAGTGGGCTTCTATGGGGCACAATAATAACAACATGGGGACTATATGGGCACAATAATACAATAAGGGGGTTTCACTAATAACAATAAAGGTTTACACTAGTAGTATAGGGACCTAACATGCCCCTCTCCTTAAAAACATGTTGTAATCAACAATCCAGTAGTTCTGGATGCTTCTGTATAAAATTCTCCTCCTCCCATGTGGAACCTTAAGCAGGTAAGTTCTTCCACTTGATGAGATACCCTGAAATTAATCAATTTTGTAGTTGTCGATTTCTTGTTTATGTGACTTCTTCAGGTTCCAACATGATTTTTCCTTCCTCTTCAAGTTCTAGAAATATTGTTTGAACTGGGATCTTCTCACCTATAACCTTATTTAAGCATGAAACGTGGAAAACTAGGTGCAATCGGGAAGATGCAAGAAGCTCCAATTTGTATGCCATAGTACCAATCTTTTGTAACACTTTGTACAGAACATAATACTTTGGTGATAATTTACTATCCTTCTTAGCTTACTTGAGGGACATTTGTTTGTATGGTTGTAGTCGTAGAAATACCAAGTCACCTACATCAAAATTTATTTCGCTGCGATGTTGATCTGCTTGTTGTTTCATTCTATTCTGCGCCGAAGTGAGGTTATCCTTTAAGAGTTTGAGAACTTTTTGTTGATGCTTGATGTGATCTTCCACGACTTGAACCTTAGAATTTTATTTTGAATATGGTGTGATGGGCTTTGGATGGTATCCATAAGTGCCATAAATGGGGTCATTTTTGCTGTAGTATGGAAGCAAGTGTTATACCACCATTCAACCAGAGGCAACCACTTGACCCATTGTGTCTGTTTATCAGATACAAAGCAACGAAGATATTCTTCCAAACATTTTTTCACTATCTCAGTTTTCCCATCAAATTGAGGGTGATAAGATGAGCTATGAGCTAACTGAGTACCTGGAGAAGAAAATAATTCTGTCCAAAAATTTCCAGTGAAAATGGGATCTCTGTCGCTTACAATAATCTTTGGGTTTCCATGTAGCTTTTGAATTGTTTCCATAAATGCAGTAGCGACTGTATTAGCTTTAAATGGATGAAATAATGCACAAAAGTGTGCATACTTGGTAAGTCTATCAACTACCACCATGATGACACTCTTTCCTTTAGACTTGGGTAAACCTGTGATAAAATCCATTGAGACCTCCTCCCAACATTGACTTTAAATGGATAAAGGTTGTAATAGACCTAGGGTCTTAATTGTCTCAACTTTATTTTTTTGCCAAACCAAACATTCTGCCACAAAAATTTGAATATCAGATTTAACGCCATCCCAAAATAATTCTTTCTTAACCCTATGGCAATTTTCTAAAAATCGTAAGTGCCCTCCTAAGGGAGAAGTGTGAAATTCTAGAAGAATATTTTGTTTGAGTTCGGAATTCTTATAGAGGCATAAGTGATCTTTGTACCATATTGAATCATTTTTCCAGCTAAATGTATCAGATGTACTAGGATCTTACTGTAACTTTTGAATGAGTGCCCACACTTCTTTGTCATTCTTCCATTCATCCCTTGCCTCATTTAGCCAATCTGGTTGGATAATAGAAATGGCACAAAATAATGTTTCCTCATCATCATCCTTTCTTGAGTGTGCATCTGCAACAACATTTTTCTTCCCTTTTATGTAGATGATTTCAAAGTCATAACCCAACATCTTTGTGACCCATTTTTGTTGTTCTTCTGAAGATAATCTTTGTTCTAAAAAGTATGTAAGACTATCATGATAAGGTTTTACCTTGAAGTGTCTTCCCATTAGGTAAGGTCGCCATTTATTAAGTGCATGTAGTATTGCCAACATTTCCTTCTCATAAACAGTTTTGTGTAAATACTTTCCTTTGATTAAATGACTTTCAAAAGTAATGGGTCTTTCTTCTTGCATTAAAACAACACCACTTCCATTTCTTGGGGCATCACTTTCGACAATAAAGGTTTTTGTGAAGTCTGGTGTAGCTAAGACCTGTGCTTGGCACATTGCCTCTTTAAGATCTTCAATGGCCTTCGTTGCTTCTGGAGTCCAAGAAAATGCATCTTTCTTTAGTAATATTGTTAGAGGTGTTGTTATCAGCCAAGTTTGTCTTCTTTTCCATTCTTACCATACATTTCAAATGGGTCCTTTCCCTAATTTATCAATTCTCCCATAATTCTTAACAAACTTGTGATAATACCCTGTCAACTGAGAAATCCTCACAAATGCTTTATGGATGTGGGAATTTTCCATTCCTTAATGGATTTAATTTTCCTAGGGTTTACCTTAACACCTTCATGAGATACAATATCACCCAAATATTCCACCTCTTGTACTCAAAAGAAACATTTGGATCTTTTTTCATATAATTGTTTCTCCTCCAATAGTTTGAGCAACCTGTTATCACTTAGAACTAAAACTGAGATATGTAACTTTTCATCCTAGCCCGATGACAAAGGTCAGTGCTAGTCTATTGTTGTTTTAGTTTTCTTCCCTTAGAGTCTGAAGTTTTGAAGAGTTTTTTAGCCAAATTATTCTCAGCTTTCATTGGTCCCCCTCCCTCCACCATTGTTTTATAGCCACATGTTATCTTGCGTCAGTCACTGAACCTTCTTCTAATTTCGCAGTGCATATACACCATTAAAATGTTTTCGCAGCACAATCCCAATTAGGCAGTTTCGCAGCGCAATCCCAATTAGGCAGTTTCGCAGCGCAATTCCGATTAGGCAGTTTTGCAGCGCATCATTCAAATTTAAAACTGTCAGTGCTGCGAAATCATGGATTCGTACATTTTGCAGCGAACCTTTCCCAAAATGTCAAGTCCGTTAAGTGAGTCATAGGCTGTGTCTTCTCATGTCAGCTCATGTACCCCTCTTATCACCTTTCATCACTCATTGCCACTATCACCACCACTAGATCTGTTGATACGCACGAATCAACATTCCCAAGAAAGACTACCATGAATAAATCTTAATGATGGTTGTAGGTCTTGCATGAATGGAAAATCTGCAAGATTACAACTTGAAGAGATTTTAAACGACAAAATTTAAAATTTCAACTACAATGATAATCAAGCGAGGCTGATAATCAAGCGAGGATGAATTCAAATAGAATTTAAATCACAATTCCAACCGGAGCTGGTAGTCATTGTTTGCTAAGATTTGGAAGAATCAATGGAGAAAAAGGAGCACAGATCCGGCAAATGTCTAAGGACCGAACCTGAAGGCTTAGATATAACGTTGAGAAATAAAGAGGTGGAGAAAGCATTCAAAAAGGCCGGGTGCTGGAAATTTTGCAAAAAGTTACAAGGACGACACGCACAGGTAACTAAAGAATTTGCACTCAACTTCACAGGCTTAAATTCAAAGGTAGCCATGATAGAATTGCAGGTTTCGCCAGATGTGATATCTACTGTGACAGAGATCCCACGAGGACAAGAGCAATGGTTTAAAAATTTCAAGTTTGACATGAATCCTTGCAAGGAGTTCTTGAAGGATCAATTTGTAAATGAAGATTTAA
>APFE030975448.1:7835-41622 GCA_000404065.3 Pinus taeda | reverse complement strand
TTAAAATTTGAGCATGCACACTATATTCTATATTCACATCAAATAAGGTTACATATAAATATATTTAGTGTTGTCTAAAGATAGGTACATTATTTTGGACACACAATCACTTGGTTGAGAGAATATCTCAACCACACACTAATCTAGGCACATCTAGATATAATAACCCTAAGGAATAGGAACAAACTCCTCTAGATATAAAGAATCACAACTGAGACAAGTAGGAATTACAATTTCCAAGTCACCTCCTTAATGAATACTTGTCTCAATCTCAATATGCAAAGTCTAGTTGTGGTCAAACATAAAAAATAATATATTTATGTCAATATAAAGGAGAAATAATCCCCCGAAGTGCATGGGTACCAACCACTGCAACCATTGGTCTAATAGCAATTCCTTCACATACATGGTTTTTTCAACCATTATAAATGCATACATGTACTTGTTCCTGCAAATCCCCCTCCATCATCATCATGGGTTTTATCGGATTACCCATAACCATGCTCTGGGTTTTATCAGATTAGCCTCAACCATGCAAACAAGGACTCTCAGCCACCAAGGCTCAACTCATTCACCAAGGCTCAACACAGCAATCAAGGCTCAACTCTGCCACCAAGGCACTCAATTCAGCCACGAAGGTTCAACACAGCCATGAATGATCAACTCTGCCACCAAGGCACTCAATTCAGCCACGAAGGCTCAAATCTGCCACCAAGGCACTTAATTCAGCCACCAAGGCTCAACACAGAGCCAACTTAACTAGGCCCAGGGTTTTCTCAGATCACCCTCAACCATGACAAGCGTTTTGTCAAACCCTAAACCATGCCTACAAGAATCTCTGTCCACTTCACTCTCACACATAGTTTCTAGCTTACCACAAACAAACAGTGCAAATACAAAGTATTTTTAAGATTACCATGAACTTTATGCGGGTACATATGCCTTATCAAGCTTACATTACACACTCCAATTCGTGGAGTTACTAGGTACATACATTATAAAGACCACTACAAAACATCCTAGATTTTCTTACTAATAAATGTATGTGACATATAAGACACCATGAGTCTATTTTACAAACCCGCACAAACTTTCTTTTTTGTGAACTACGGTAATTTTATTATCTACAAATATTTATAAAAGTACAAAACTTAGGCTCCTCAATCTGCCCCGTAGGGAAACCAGATCTGTTGGATCCTATACTTACAAAAGTCAATACTGTTATCAAAACTAGCAACTGTCATACTGATAAGAACACAAAAGCCCTCAACACCTAGATTTATCCCAAAAACTAAATTTTGTTCATACCATTTAGACTAACCCCCTGAACTACTGCCGCTAGGGCAAACCAGATGAAGCTTCAAATAAACAAGATTTTGACATTCAAAAAGGAAAAAGGAAAAAGGAAGCAAAACCAGGCCTTTCGCATCGCTGCAAATCCTCAGTCGATGTTGATGGTGTCTCTGTCTTTCCTCTGCTCCATCAGCATAGCTTTGATTTCTTTGAGGTGTTCGTTCTGTTGCCTCACCATCTCCTCCACATTTGCAACTTCCTTTTTCGCCGCCGCTGTGTCCTGCACCATCTCCACCATCTCAGCCTCGACCTACTCCATGGCCTTGGCCAGGAAGTGCTTCAGGACCCAATAAGTGTGAAGTGCGCGGCGGTACAAAGTGAGTCTGCCTCACGTGTGACCGGGGTCCGGCAGCTGCAGGGACCAATCATTCATTTCTGGGTCAGAGGGTTCCTCTAACACCTTCTCTTCCATGGCGTCGATAATGTTCCTTATGTGAGCATTTGAATCCAGATTATAGGCTTGTTCAGCCTCGTGCACAGTCTGACTGATAGACCTGTTCCTTCTTTTACGCATTTTCTGCATCCTGTTACCCTCCGCATTATTGGTGGCTTGACGGGGGCGTCCTCTTCCTCTCTTCTTCTGTTGCTTTCGCCCTCCTCCTTCCTTAACTTGCTTCGAGCCTCTACTGCTCTGCCCAGTTTCGAACCGCTTACCTTTGGGTTCTTTATCCTGTCTGCAATCTAACTCCTCCGAGCTTTCGATTTCGATTTTAGCCCTGTCCCACTCGCCGTGCCTGCCCTCAGTCGCGACCTTATCCTCTTGGACAGCCTTATCTCTTCGCTCACCCATTTTCAAACGTTTGAGGTGCTGGTTAGGGGTTCTCTTCCAGGTTGCCGCTTCGCTCGCCACCTTCTTCGGATTTCTGTTGTTATTCATTCCTCCTATGTTCCTCCTTATAGCTTCCCTACCACCTTTGCTCATATGATGAGAATGCTCCACCTTGCGCATGCCACTATTACCCTGAATGAGAGCTTTGGGATTGTGAATCAATTTTTGTTTAGGGCTGCGTCCCTGTCTTGCTGGGAAATCATTAATTATTGCTGTCAGGGCATTTAGGGCGCCGCCCTTCTGTCCTCTCCTTATTGCCACCGGATGATGCCTTAATCTCCTTCTCCCTCTCCACGTGGGGTTGTAATTATCCCTGTTCTGCATCATGATTATCATTACTAATGAGTTGTTTTAACCCGTCCCATCTTGACAGCGTTACCTGATTGGTCCAGCTGTCGTCGATTGGCTCCATTTGTTCTTTGCTTCCCCAATTCGCCAGGCAGTCTGCGGGTTTGTTGCCCTCTCGTCTTACATGCGAAGTGAGCTTGAAGTCGATTCCTATCAACATTTCCCCTATATCTCGGACTGTGCTTGCACTGCGCCAACTTTTCACTACTTTCTCCCAATTCTTTCCTTGGATTAATTTCCTTATCGAATTAATAACCAGGGTGGAGTCTCCTTCAATTTCTAACTTCCTGTAACCATTTCTTCTGGAAATTTTAAGGCCCTGGTATACAGCCATGAATTCTGCCTCATTATTGGTCATTGTTCCTCCATGTTCAGCATAGATCCATTCTGTAACCCCTTTTCCATTTCTGAATATTCCACCATAACCCGCTGGTCCAGGATTCCCTTTAGCAGCTCCGTCGAAATTGAGTTTAATAAACCCTTCTGGAGGCTTTCTATAAACCACACGACTTTGATTTGCTGTTTGATGGTTCTGCTTGGAATTTTGATGGTAGATCATCCCCTGTTCTACATTCAGCTTCTTTAGAATCTCTATTTCAGCTTCCATTGTTTTCCAATCCTCATCTGCCCAGTTCTTCGCTAGGATTGACTCTTTAATTTGCCTTAGCGTTCTCTTCCATATTTCCTCCAGACCTGAGGACTTCCCTTTAAATATTCTGCTATTTCGTTCCTTCCATAGATTCCATACATTGAAGCCTGCTGATATGCTCCACGCTCTTCTAACTATTTTGCTCTGAAACTTTCCTTCTCCCCAATTGCTAAGGGTCTGTATTATGTCTCGCGAGTTTCTTGTTGTTGTCGCGAATAGACTTTTCGTTTGCTCCCACTGGAATTGTGCCACGCTGCAACCATTAAGCAGGTGTTCCTGATCTTCTTCCTCTGAATTACAGAGACATCATCTTGTTGGGCCTGAGAAGCCTCTTTTTTGAATTCTGTCCCATGTTAAAATCCGTTTTCTTCCTACCAACCATGCAAATAGTTTAATCTTCGGCCACCATTTTGTTTTCCATATCCTTTTCCACTTTTTTTCTTCCTCCCCCTAATCGTCCTGGGTTTTAACTTTGTAGGCTTCTTTTATGGAAAATATCCCTTTCGTTTCTTTGCCCCATCGGAGGATGTCTCTGCCGTCTCTCTTTTTTATCTTCCTGGAGTCTATTTCCTTTCCGAATGTTGTTTTTTGATCTTCTGTTGCATTCCTTTTCCATTCCTCCAGAGGTTTCCATTCTCACCATTCCTCATTTCTAGGTTCTGCGGTCCAGTAATCTTTCACCGTAAGGAGGCTCCTATCCACACCTGTTCTGTAGATTTCTTGCATACCTTGTAGGTTCAGCATTTTCTCCCTTTGCTGCCAGGCTTCATCCCAAAATCTCGCAATCTGACCTCCTCTTATTTCCCAAAATATATGTCTATCTATTAAGTCCCTGTTTTGGGTGGATAAGTTCCATATATCCAATCCTCGAGGCATATTTTGTTCCCTTAGAATTTCTTCAGGGGAGAGAGGCATATTATATTTTACAGTCCAGATTTCTTTCCATAAATTCGGCCCCCCTTGTAGCCATCTCCATCTTAATTTGGCAACGAGTACTTGATTTAAGGTCCATGGGTCTCTGAGGCCTACGCCACCTTTTTCCTTGGGTTTGGTTAGACTATTCCAAGAACAGAGGGCCCACTTCTTTTGTTGCTTCGGGCCCCCCCATAGAAATTTTCTGTAAATTTCAACCAGTTTATTACAAATTCCTTTAGGGGCAGCCATCACGGATAATGGATATATCGGAATAGCCTGTATAGTGGCTTTCAGTAGTACTACCCTTGCTGCCAGGTTCAGAGCACGGAAAGTCCAATTTTCCAGCCTTTTCATGATCTTCTCAAGGATATTTTTCCAATTTCCTATTTTAAGGGTAGATGAGTCTAGCATAGTTCCTAAATATTTGGTAGGGAGGTCCCCTATCCTATATCCCATGACCCTGGTTAGATGATTCTTAACAGGTTCCACAGTATTAAAGAAAAGGTTCTGGATTTGTCATTATTCACCTCCATCCCTGAACTTTCCATAAATATCTCTAGAATTTTCTTTATCCTTTTGACTTCTTTCAGGGTTGCTTTGCAATAAATCATTATGTCATCCACAAATTGTTGGTGTGTGACTGTGGTTTGATTCCCCCATAATTTGAGGCCTTGTATTTTCCTTTCTCTTAATTCTTTTTTAAAGTATCTGCCTAATCCTTCTGCTGCAATTATGAAGAGAAAGGGGGATAAGGGGTCCCCTTGTCTGAAGCCTCTTGTAGCATTGAATGTTGTTGTTGGTGCTCCATTCAGCAGAATAGAGAAATTCGGAGTAGAGATCATGCTTAGGACCCAGTTTACCCATCTATCACATAATCCAAAGGCTTTAAGAATCCTTTCTAGGTACTTCCAACTTAGCCTATCATAGGCTTTTGAGAGGTCAAGTTTAATTAGCATACCTTTTTCTTTTTTCGTTTTCAGTGTGTGGAGAACTTCCTGAGCCACCACTAGCCCATCCAAAATTTTCCTTCCTTCCACAAACCCAGTTTGCTCTGGGGAGATAATACTTGGCAGGATCAATTTTAGTCTCTGAGCTACAATTGAAGCCACTATCTTGTAGATTATGTTACAAAGGGCTATAGGGCGAAAGCCATCAGCTTGCTCTGCCTGATTAGTTTTAGGAATAAGGGTTAAAAGGGTTGAGTTTATTCCTGGCCATATTCTTTGATTTATTCTGGCCTCCTCTACAACTTCCAGAACTTCTGCTGCAAGAAACTTCCACCCCTCTTGGAAGAATTCTACAGTATACCCATCCGGCCCAGGAGCTTTGTTCCTTTTCATGTTTCTAACAATATCCTCCACTTCTTCCATGGTGATTTTCCTCATGAGTGCCAGGTTTTGATCTCTTGTGACTACATTTGGAATTTCTCTGCTTATCTTTGCTATGGCATCTGATCTGTTAGTTTGCGGTTCCCTCAGAATGTCTTTGAATTGATTGACCAACACTTTTTCAATTTCTTCATGTTGTAGAACTCTTTGCCCTTCTTGGGTTTTTATTGAGAATATTCTGTTTCGTTGTCTATGCTGAACCATTTCTTTATGGAAAAACTTAGTATTCCTCTCTCCCTCCCTAAGCCACTGAACCCTTGATTTCTGCTTCCATAAAATCTCTTCTTGTTTCCTTCTTTCTTCTAGTTGGTTTAATATCATACCTTCTTCTTTTGTTCTCTCCTCCTTTATGCCTTCTAGGATGTCCATCTGCTGAAGGTCTTCCATTCTTTGTTCTAGTCTCTTTTTTTCTTCCATAATGTTACCAAATTCTTCTTTATTCCATTTCTTTATCTTATTCTTCATTTCCTTCAGTTTGAGTTGAAAGGTGTGCATCTTATTTTTTCCTCTTTGATCGCTCATCCTCCACCATTCTTCTAGCTTCTCCATCAGTCCTTCATTTCTCATCCAGAAAGCTTCAAACCTGAAGGGCTTGTTGGGAGGCCTTTGCTTTAAGTCTATTTCTAATTTAACCGGCCAATGGTCTGATCCTGCTACCGGGAGAATGGTGGCTTCTATGAAAACATCCTTCAACATTATTTGTTCTGAGATTAAGAATCTATCAAGGCGAGAGGCTATTTGGTTAGCTCCTCCTCTTCGATTATTCCACTTATGATTTCCATTGATAGTTTGAATATCGATCAAGTGTTGGTCCCTTATGAGATATCCAAACTGTTCCATTACCTTGTCCATTCTCCTTGTTCCTCCTCTTTTTTCGCCTGAGGTTTTAATCAGATTAAAATTCCCTCCTACTATCCATTGTTTTCCTGGTATTAGGCAACGCAAGGCTTTTAGATTTTGCAAAAAATTTTCCTTTTCGCTCTGAATATGTGGTCCATACACACCTGTTATAATAACCTCCTCCGAAGTTCCTACTATACTTGTTGTTCCTGATAAAATTCTTGGGAAGCTCATCCAGTTACTAAATTGTATTTCCTCTGGATTCCAGATAATTACCAAACCTCCTGCACTTCCGATCGCATCCTGTCCCATCATTTCATATATACTCCTGTTTCTATTCAGAATTTCTCTCATTTTCACAGTACTTATTTTTGTTTCTTGCACTATCATTATACTGGGCTTCTCTTTTTTCAATCTTTCATTCAAATACCTTTGTTTGCCTCTGCTGTTGAGGCCTCTTATGTTCCAGCTTGTAATAATCATCTTAACAGTTTTGGGGGGGATTGGAAGACCTCTGAGAGAGGTATCACTCTTCTAGAGTTAACGAGCATCTCACCCACTTCTTGTATCATTTCACTCATTGTTCTTCTCCCTCTTTTTTTGCCTCCCTTGCCAATGCTGCCCGCTCCTATGCTTTGTGTTTCATGTTTCTCCGGTTTTTTATTTTCCTTCTCCTCTGTTAGTCTCTTTTTCTCCTTATATCTTTGAAATGCTTCTTTGTATCTCTGTTTTTGCTCTTCTAGGATGAATCTTTCATCAAGCCTTTTCCATTCCTGCAGAAGTCTCGCCATTACTTGTTCTTCTTCTTCTCCTTTTGTTTTCTTTGGATCTATCTCCATGTCTCCTTGATCTCCTTGGGTTTCGCTTGGGAGTTCTACCCCCTGTTCATTATTCATGTTATCTGTTTCTTTGTTTGTTTTTTCAGTTATTACCTCCATTCCTTCTATTTCTTCTTCCTCGCTTGCCTCTGTATCCAACCCTTCTTCCTGGAGGAATTTAAACATGTTTGTTGATCCTGTTTTCTGGGTTTCTTTTTGTTTACCCATCGGCATCTTTTTACTTCCTCTTCTTCTTCTTCTTTGAACTTCTCTGAAGTCCTCTTCTTCTTCCCCTGTTTTCCTTGTTGCATTGCTCCCTCCTTTTTATGCTTCCCTATCCTTTTCAGCTAGCGTAATGGGGCATTCTCTAAAAAGATGGCCATATTCGTGGCATCTTCTACAGCAAAATGGGATATGTTCGTAGTCTATAGGTTGATGCCATAGCTCATCATGATATTCCAGTTCTATAGTATCTGGAAGAGGCTCTGTGATGTTCATGTATGCACATATTATAGCATAAGTGTTGTATTTTCCTCTCTTTGTTGTTTCTGCCACTTTAACAAAGGAACCTATTGTATTTCCTATGCCTTTAAGAATCTCTGGCTCCCAGAATTCTGATGGTAGACCAAAGAGTCTTATCCATATCGGGGCAGCTAACATCCTTTCCTTATCTGGGTTGTAGCAATCTACCCATTCTCTCATGAACAGACCAGCGTTGTTCATGAAATAAGGTCCTTCCTCAAAGACACGACCTCTATCTTCTAGATTGGAAAATATGACAGTGAAAAACCCCTTTGCTCCCAACTTGACCTCTACATGTCCTTTTGGTTTCCACCTCTGATGAATCCATCTCATAAGATCCTTCTCAGCTGGCCAATATCCTATGAACTTGCAGATCAAGGCATAATCTCTCATGTGGCTTCTATAATTTTCTAGTCTATTAGGTGGGATTACAAACCTGGGTCTGCTCGTTGTCCTTGGTAGGAATTTGCTTTGGAATCTTGATCGCCTTTGCGCTCCTGCTTCTGAAGTTTCTCCTTCATTGGTTCGGCATCCATCACTCTGCCTTTCCTTCCTATTTTCCCCTGTTAATGCAGCTTTGAAGGAGGGGATCTCTCCCCTCCCTTGCTCCGTCTCCATTCCTTCCCTTCCCTGCGCGATTCCTATCCTTTTCTGAAACCAATCCCGCTGATAAGCTAACGGGCCTTCAGACCGTCGTCAAAACCCTAGCTTCCTGCACGTGATCGCGGCTCCAGTCCTGCTACCCACCTCCGAGGATCCCCGCACAAACTTTCAACTCAATTGTCCATCATCACTTAATTTCCAGTGTCATTGTTGCACAAAATCAATATTTGTTTCACGTCAACCTTATTATCCACCACGAAGTGTCTTTGCGTCCTCTTTCTTTTTCTGGTTTAATTTTTGTCTTGGATTCACCTACACGATTTGTTAGAGTAACTAATTATAACAAAACCACTCCATTGAGTTAGCTAAGCTCAATGCCTCTAATTCCAAAATGTTTATAAATACTACTATTTGTTCTTCTTTGGAGTTTATAAACATGCAATTATAATTATTTCTAGCAAATTACATTTCTGAATTGATTTGATTACTCGAGAGACTTGAACCCAACTACGATCCACGTAATCACTACATTGACAACCAACAATCCCCTTTTGTTTTAATGCACTTCTCATAGTTTATTCTTCTCTAAGAGGCCCAGGGATGGCCATAATTACCGCATTGCACCACTTATGTGCAAACCCACACGAATCTAACTAAGTCATACCATCTACTTCAGAAGAAGAAAAAAAAAAAAAACAAAAGCTAAATCCCCATCGTGGAATTCAAGCCTCTCATCATCCACACATGAAATAGGAATAAATTAAGTTTAGTCATTCCATCAAACTTATCGCATTTTGCCAACATTTTCAATAGTGAGGCATTTTCTTTACAAGGTTGTAATAATGGGTGTGCCACACAGTCCCACATAAACCCCATGGCATCACTGCCAACCACCTTCATGAACCATAGTCCTTCGGCCTACCTTCCACAATAGTCACTCATCACACCAATCCACTTCTTCTATGGGCCGAATACATGAGTTGTGACAAGCCTTCCTTCATGGCCTCAGGTTGTAGTTCTTCTCCTAGACGTCATGCAGCGTGGCAGAGAGCTTCCCGTAGAGAGGATGGGTACCAACCACTGCAACCATTGGTCTAATAACAATTCCTTTACATACATGGTTTTGTCAACCATTATAACTGCATACATGTACATGTTCCTGCAAATCCCCCTCCATAATCATCATGGGTTTTATCGGATTACCCATAACCATGCTCTAGGTTTTATCAGATTAGTCTCAACCATGCCAACAAGGACTTAGCCACCAAGGCTCAACTCATCCACCAAGGCTCAGCACAGCCATCAAGGCTCAACTCTACCACCAAGGCACTCAATTCAGCCAATGAAGGCTCAACACAGCCATGAATGCTCAACTCTACCACCAAGGCACTCAATTCAGCCACCAAGACTCACCACAGACCCAACTTAACTAGGCCTAGGGTTTTCTCAGATCACCCTCAACCATGCCAAGGGTTTTGTCAGACCCTAAACCATGCCTACAAGAATCCCTATCCACTTCACTCTCACACATGGTTTCTAACTTACCACAAACAAACAATGCAAATACAAAGTATTTTTAAGACTACCATGAACTTCATGGGGGTACATATGCCTTATCAGGCTTACATTACACACTCCAATTCATGGAGTTACTAGGTACATACATTATAAAGACTACTACAAAACACCTAGATTTTCTTACTACTAAATGTATGTGACATATAATACACCATGAGTCTATTTTACAAACCCACACAAACTTTCAACTCAATTGTCCATCATCATTTAATTTCCAGTGTCATTGTTGCACAAAATCAATATTTGTTGCACTTCAACCTTATTATCAAGCACGGAGTGTCTTTGCATCCTCTTTCTTTTTTTGGTTTAATTGTTGTCTTGGATTCACCTACACGATTTGTTAGAGTAACTAATTATAACAAAACCACTCCATTGAGTTAGCTAAGCTCAATGCCTTCTAATTCCAAAACATTTATAAATACCACTATTTGTTCTTCTTTGGAGTTTATAAACATGCAATTATAATTCTTTCCAACAAATTACATTTTTGCATTGAGTTGATTACTCGAGAGACTCGAACCCAACTGTGATCCACGTGATCACTAAATTGACAACCAACAATCCCATTTTGTTTTAATGCACCTCTCATAGTTTATTCTTCTCTAACAGGCCCAGTGATGGCCATAATTACCGCGTTGCACCACTTATGCACAAACCCACATGAATTTCACTGAGTCATACCATATACTTCAAAAGAAAAAAAAAAGGAAGAAGAAGCTAAATCCCCATCATGGAATTCAAGCCTCTCATCATCCACACATGAAACAGGAATAAATTAAGTTTAGCCATTCCATCAGACTTATCGCATTTTTTCGACATTTTCAATAATGAGGCATTTTCTTTACAAGGTTGTAATAATGGGTGTGCCACACAGTCCCACATAGACCCCATGGCATCACTGCCAACCACCTTCATGAACCATAGTCCCTCGACCTATCTTCCACACCAGTCGCTCGTCGCACCAATCTGCTTCTTCTATGGGCTGAATACATGAGTTGCGACAAGCCTTCCTTCATGGCCTCAGGTTGTAATCCTTCTCCTGGACATCATGCAGTGTGGAAGAGAGCTTCCAGTAGAGAGGTCGACTAATATATAATGGTAAGACACAAGTCAATATGAATAGGGCTAGTCGTAAGCCCACTCTAGTTGCTTAGCTTGCCATTTTTTTCTTCTAACACTGAAAAAACTTCACAAATCACAACACAATCAATAGTGTAAACACCCCCACGAAGCCACGAATCTGGTCTATCTTCAATCCGCTCCATAGTGACAACACTCGTGACTCCAAACTAGCTGGCTCTTTGCATTCACCGAATACTATCTCGAGGAACACCCAAATCTGCAACCATTTTACATAGTTGGGCATATATATTTTCATGGTCTTATCAAAATTATCAAAGGTTATTGGGATTGACTTCTGACACTTGAGATTTGAATCTCTGACATGTCTGCACCACAACTCCACTTGAGTGCCTCTACTAGGTGGAGGTCAGACAGATTCCATCCACCCATCAAGAAATTGAATAATGCCACAGTGGCCAGCATGTTCCAAGCTTTCCAATCCACACTAGCCCCAACTAGGCACCTTTGCACAGAGAAACATTGATCCATGAAGTCTCCCTCACTCACACTGCCTTCCAAATTCCTGATGCAAGCATCAACGACAACGCTAATAGAGGCACAACACACCGGATTAGATATGGCAATAATTACATGCTTCATGCCTCTTCAAAGCCATAAATTATTTTTCTCAAGTCAAATTCCCATGCAAATCAAAAAACTCACATGAGGTCACATCAATGAGCTTCAACAATCACGCTCCAATATGCAGTCACGCAACATCAACAAAGGATGGAAAACAAACAAAATACTCATCAAACTCTTTATTTCCCTTGGCCTAGAAGGGAAAAGGCATAGGCCCTCACGAGCATTGGTACCAACTACCACGTTATTTTGCCAACTCACTACGATCCACCACACGATATTCCAACTCACCACTGTAGTTGTCCGTCAACAATTCAATGATCCGCTACTAAGACCAACATGACAATGAGGTATCATTTGTCGACGACAGACAGAGAGGAAGTATCAACATTGGGTTCTCGAGAGAGAAACTCATATCATATCCAACAATATAGTTGACTGATACTTGAGGAACAACTTTACTATCACACAACACCACACTCCCTCGACTCTCACAACCCTGATTGATGGACAAACAAAAAATAAAATAATATAAATATACTCTCTTATTTCCTCAGCCCATGAGGGGCGAAGGCCTAGGCCCTTATGGGCTCTGGTACCAACTTAAAATTTGAGCATGTACACTATATTGTATATTCACATAAAATAAGGTTACATATAAATACATTTAGTGTTGTCTCAAGATAGGTAGACTATTGTGGACACACAATCACTTGGTTGAGATAATATCTCAACCACACACCAATCTAGGAACATCTAGATATAGTAACCCTAAGGAATAGGAACAAACTCTAGATAGAAAGAATCACAACTCAGACAAGTAGGAATTGCAATTTCCAAGTTTACAACCATAACAACATATATATCAAAATAGAGCACTAAATTCTTAGTACCAATGCCATGACATACAAAGGACTTGTAAATCTATTTTATACAATTACACTTTTAATGAATATTTTTTTTTAATTCTTTCATAATTTTGTTATTAAAATATATTTTCATATTTTTACATTTTTAAAAAATAACTTTATAAGTACAAAAAATGAATTTTACGTATTTTAATTAAATTTAGCGAATTTGCTAAAGTTCCTAGTGAGCTTTCAAGCTTGGGTTTTTTTATTAGTTTGGGTTTCAAACATGTTGGGAAGTTTCTTTAAAGGAACCTCTACATATCAGGATACTTGTTTTTCCAACAAGTAGACCATGTTGTTGAAGTCCCATAAGTTTCCATTTGAGGTGGATTATTTAGAAAGGTTGCTTGACTCAACGACATGATGAATAGGATTTACCGTTGGTCTTTTAATACTAGTTGCAACCGCTTAGCTGATTGCAAAATCAGGGGGGCCGACCAAGTTGCAGTTGAAAAGGTTGTCCCCTGATTCAATGGGGTCATATTACAGCAATCCAATTTCCTTGTTATCGCCAATCTTGGTGTCTTCCTTGGGAGGAGGAGATCTTGAAAAGTTGTTGATTACTGAATAAAAAGGGGAAAAAAAAAACGCAAAGAAGAAAATAGAGATTGGAATACCAAAAAAAATCAAAGACTTCGAGGGTAGTAGCAACTTGTAAACATGGAAAGATTTGGCATCATTCCTCAAATTTATTTTCAAATCCATGTGAAGCTTCTCTCTGGGTAGTCATTGCTCCTTAGGGTCAGTTCCACAGATTTGGTATGGTACCTCAAGATTTTCTTGAAGATCTAGGTGGGTATTCCTTATGACTTGCAATACCTTCTTTCCTTATGACTTGCAATACCTTATTTTCAAAGGTAAGTAGCTGATTGATTCTTCCCCTCTTTCTATCTACAATATCAGTAAATATGCCACTTTTTTTATGGCCCTTCGTTTATAGGGGGGTGTGGGGAAGCCTTCCTCCTCCCAATATTTTTCTTATAAAGATGTTGTCCATGCCTAAGCCTCCCAAAAGGAAACTCGATTCCATTCTATCATGTTCCTCTTTTGGTTTCACTTATCACGTGATCGGGATGGACTTCCAGGAGCAGGTTTGCTCCATTAGTAGGCCCAAGGGATTTTGGAGAGGCTATATGGTATTTTGAGGAGTTTTTATGGGATATGATGGCATTCTCTTGGCCCTTTCCATCATCTGCACAACTTCCCTTTTGTTTTGTTGCATTCCATCAACTTTCAAAAAATGGGATTTTTAATGAGCCAAACTTAATTAATTACGTTTAAGGAAGGTGTTTTAATTAAAATAAAAAGAGGGAAACTGTATTAAGTGATTAAAATAATAATAAAATAAAATCTTCTATAGAGCTCCGTCATATATATAAAAGAGGAGGAGGAGACCTTTTGAGGATATCTTGAAGTTAAGTTTTCTTTCTTGTGGAGAGGATTAGAGAACTAGGAGTTCCTAGCTTCAGCAATAGCCCCATGATGAAAACCCTTGTGTGATTTAATGAGAGTGGTCGAGTACCCCCCTCTCCCCTTGGTGAAGTCATTAACAATTCGTAGGTGCTTCAACAAATCGGTTATTTTAGAGGCTCGCCACAGTAGTATTGTTGATCTTTTGAGGGCACCACCTAAGTGATATCCACGCTCTTTGTACTAGCTTATTTACATAGTAATAAGGTAAGGTTGAGATTACATACATGTTTATCATGTTTTTTCTTCAGTTGTAGTTTATATTTTCTCTATAATATTATGTGATATTTACGATGAACTTGTCTTTAGTTTTTTTAGGTAACTCAAAAGACATTAACCCGTCTCTTACTTTTCCACCAATGTTAAAAAAAATATATAAAATAATATGATCATTGAGACAATAAAGATTGTTGTGCATAATTTATATAAGAGCATATGGATGCAAAATTACATTTGGAAAGATAGATATCATATTGTTAGTTAGCATATTTTTCATGAATTAATGATATTTTATTTAGCTTATCGAATGTCATCTACTACTTGTATTTTTTCAAAATCTATTAATATTTGCTATTGGAACTTGAAACATCATCTGTGAGTGATTTTATCTTCTAGTTCTGAATGACATTTTGTTTACTAATTTTTATTTTCAATGATGTTGTATATGGTAGGATTCTTCTTCAAATTATGCCTTACGACGTTTCCTTTGCAACATTTGGTGCAATTGCTAGTTGTTTCTCAATGTTAAATTGTATTATAATTTGCATTGGTCAATGCTAAACTAATAGTGATCAATAGATAAATTGTAGAGTCTAGTTGTACCAGCGACTAATAATGATTCCATAATCATTTTTAAATTTAATTAATAAACACATAAAAACATAATACTTACAATAAACGTACAATATAACAAGGTTCTTAACCATAGATATTCATCCCCACTTTATCATAGATATTATTAACTTGTAAATAGGTTTTGTTACAATACCATGGGCCAACATATGAAAAATGAGAGAGATAGAGAGAGAGAAAGAGAAAGCGAAGGGATAGAGGGGGGAGAGAGAAGGTGAGAGGGAGGAAGATAGTGGCAGAGATGGAGGGCAAAGAGAGAGTGATGGGTAGGGGAGAGAGAGGGAGAGAGAATAGGGGAGGGAGAGAAAGATGGAGTTGGAGGGGGAGAGAGAAGGAAGGAAGAACAAATACATAAAGGGATAGAGGTAGAGAGAGATGAAGTGACAAGGTAGAGAGGGAAAGAGGATAGGAGGGAATATAGGGAGAGAAAGTGAAGAGAGAGAGGGAGACATAGAGATGGAAGGGGAGAGAGTGGGAGAGAGAGACGAGAGAGGAAAGGAGATAATGATAGAGATGGAGGGTAGAGAGAGAGAGATGAGGGGTGGGAAGAGAAAGGGAGAGAGGAGGGACTTAAGAGAGAAAGAGAGATGGGGGGCGAGGGAAGGGAGATAGAAGGGACTTAAGAGAGAGAGAGAGATGGATCTAGACTAGATATAGATGTGTATATAAAACCCAACTTAGATCCATCTTAACCCTAGATGTATCAAGTCCTGAGAGGGATCAAATCTCTTTTCACTTCAAAAGAGGTAATTGATGTATTTAAAGAAGTAATGCTTCTACTCAAAATGCGATTGAAAAATATTTTTAAAAATAAATATTATAGATTTAAGTGTTAAATCAAAAAATTTAGATACAATGTGTTTATGTATGAATTTTAATTTTGATGAGAATATATATATATCTTAGAAAGGAAATTTTAAAAATTAGATATAATTTTAGAAAAGATGAATGGTGAGATAGTGCATTTAGAATACGTTAAGTTTATAATAATTATTTTTTGTTATAAATTTGACAATGGTTTAATAAGAAAAGAAAATTATAATTAGAGCTATATTATGATTGAAGTTTTATGTGTGGTGGAATGATGCTTTGGAGATTTTTTTTCCAAATTTTGAATGAATTTAAATTTTTGAAAAAATAATTAGAGTTTAAAATGATTAAGAGATCTTATTTCATGTTTTCCTGGATTGAAACATTAGAAGGGAATTCATTTCATTATTTTTTGGATTGAAATATTTGAAGAGAATTTTGCTATATGATTAGATGAGCCTCACACATCTACCATGCACCTACATGTACATGGATGTGTGAGAGTGTACTTGTGGGAGCTCAAATGTCAAACTCCAATGATTGGAGGGAAATTTACTACATGTTTGTGGATACATGAGCTCTTAGGGTGTAGATACACTTACATTGGCATCTATACCTCCAACACCCACTCTCACCCATGTAACATCCCCAGAAGAACACCTTGGCCCTAACTTGCCCCTAACTACCCACCCTCACCTATATATGCCTTCACCACACTCTACCCACCCTCACATAGAAAGTGTGCATATGGTTGCACACATGAGGGTGTGCATATAGGTACACCTACGCATCCTCATGCACATTCTTACCATTGCATGCACCCATGAAGGGAGTAAGTTAATCTCATAACTAAATGAACCTCTTTTCGGCCACAAATTTAATAAAAATTCAACAAAAAAATTTAGACATGAATAAAATTACATTATGATCTAAGATACATGTAAGATAGAATGTATAATAAAAAATTTAACTAAATTCTAAATTGACCCAAGTCCTCCAAATAAAAAATCAAAATTTATAATCAATAAAAAACTTTACCTTCCTATATTTTCAAATTGTAAAATTATAACAATTAAAAAAATATACCACATAGATAAATGACTCCTACGCACCATTACTCTCCCTAGACTCACCCTCTCCCACACGCCAACATCCACACCCAAGTCATACACACCATTACTCTCCCTAAGACTCACCCTCTCCCACACACCCACATCGGCAATTCCTATTTTCAACACTATTGAAATATAAATGCTTCTGACATGCAAGGGGAATAGGGGTTGCCTTGCTGCTAATATGCCAAAATCAACTTTGAGAGAAATATAAATGCAAGGCAACTCTTATTCCCTAGCATGTCAGACTGCATTTATATTGCAGTAGAGTTGGAAATAGGAATCGCGCACTCACATCCACATTCACACCTGTCATAGCGACATATAATATACTCTCCACCCTGCACTTCCCAAATACCAATCCTCACCCTCGGTAAAGTACCCTCACCCTCGGTAAAGTACCCTCGGAAATGTACAGTGTAGAGGTGGATATACACCCCTTTTCTTTCTATTCATATACCTTTTCCTTCTGAAATATATATACTATCGCACCATGCACTTGAGCCCCTTACCCGTCCAGGGTAGAGTGTTGGGTTGATATACAAACGCTATACTTTTAATGGTGCAAGTTTTTCCTTTTGAGGTGTGATATATATCGATAGCGACACTGCATTCTCCCTCACATGTAGATAACTTATACCTTTAGATTTTTACAGTGGCCTTACGATATCAATTCTACACATTGCAGAGACCTTGGGCCACAATGGATAAAAACATTGATTGCTTTCTGACATTGTGAGGCCATGTTTCTTTTGATTGCCAATAATTCCTTGAGTTAGGACACATACAAGAGAAAGAACAGTATAGGTCTTTTTCTTTGCCTGCCAAGCACGCACAGAAACAACAAACCCCGAATCGCTGCAGCCCGACTCTTTCTTGGTCTTGCTTGTGCTGCCAAAAATGAACAGCGTGATGACAGAATATTAACGGCCCGGGAAACACATATGGCAATTGTTTGCCTGCTGGCCAAGGAAATTACATGAAAAATATGCGCGAATCCAAATTGTTTTCTGAATGAATCTGTGAAACCATCTAACAACGGGATCGGTGACTCCATTAGAGCTTGCATTATTTGCAACAAAGGCATAACGGTATAAATGTTAACAGAAATTTAAAATCAGAAAGGAATATCCCAATCCCAATATGATGATCATGGGGATAGTTATTGATGCTTGGAATGTCTGAGGAATAAAGTTTGAACACATTTTTCATTTCTTTGCGTACAATCAAAGCGATGACTGTGAAGCATGAGTAAGCAAGGCATAACAAAACCCTCCGCTATTACTTAAAATAAGCCCTCTGCAAAAAACACAAACATCCCACAACATGGCCCCCCTCACAGTCCATGTTTGATCTTCTTTTTGTTTCCATACGACTACAAATTCATTAAGGATTTGGCAGTTTGCGTGCTGAGTTGTTATATTATGGTTTGCGTGACCAGTTAGTGTGATAAAGAGAAAGAGACGGTGATGTTTAAGAGAGATATGTATATCTCGTGATCACTCGCCATCACTTCTCAGTCTACCCAATTTCTCTGCTTTTTCTTTTCCACCGATCAGAGGCCGAAAATGGCTTTGCCAGTGGCCTTTGTCATACCGTATTCAATACGCTTTGTTTACATGGTGGAAATAATGGGATTCTTATGAGCAGCCAGTTTTATAAAGGAGACAGTGACATCTGAGGCACAAACAAGCTGAATTTGCTTTCAATTTTCTTAACTTCTTCAGAAATTTGTTTTAACAGTTTTGCAGTTTCTCCTATGAATCAAGTCATAATCGCGTACTGCCTAAAATCTAAGGTCCCAACTAGAGGGCTGGCACCTCAAAGGCTTTTCAAACCGATTATTGACATCCACAGAGATGTGTCTGATGC
The DNA here is from genome assembly GCA_000404065.3 of Pinus taeda. Lineage (NCBI taxonomy): Eukaryota > Viridiplantae > Streptophyta > Pinopsida > Pinales > Pinaceae > Pinus > Pinus taeda. Next base: position 23,048 of record APFE030975448.1, on the reverse strand, counting down.
AGTGATAGATTCGAAGCTACTGAATTTACAGCAATTTTGGCACCTTTCTCTGTAGGGTTTTTCCACTAACCCGGGTTTAATATAGGTCAGTTGATAGTACTGCGGCTTAGGTGTTATCCCAATTTGTTATGCGACGATAATTGCAAGACAAGGATGTTGCTTGAACAGGTAATTGCAGAGCTCTCAGAGAAAAACGGTGTTGGTAATAGAGAACCCAATCGCTTGGACATCAGAAATTCAATAGCAGAGTCACCGGATTCAAAAATCAGCGGGGTTGAATGCAATGGAAAAGCGATTTCTCGTACCATATCCCGGGAGCTCAATCTTCATTTGGAATCTGAAAGAGAGTTTTTCAACCGGTTGCACACCAGGAAGGATTTTACAGACACGAATTCAGAGTGCTCATCAGGGGGTTTTCGAAGACCTTGTAATATTTCAATTCCATTTGAATGGGAAGAAAAACCGGGAAAACCCAAGAATAACTTATCCATACAAGAACCTGCCATGTCTCTCTCCTTGCCTCCAGTTAGAAAGTCTAACTTGAATATTCCCCATCTGGCGAATGCCCATGCCCATACCCATTTGATCGGAACCTCCCCTATGCCTCTGTCGTCCAGGCTCAGAGGCATTCTGCAGCCTAAATTGAAGTTGTCTGGGAGTTCCAATGGAGAAACCAGTAGTGAAGGGAAAGTAGTCTGGGACGGCAATCTTCACTATCCTGAAGAATTTGCATGGAGGTCTATGAGGGCTGCATCTCCAGCCAGTGTTTTCGAGGGCCCAGACTGTAGCCCGTCTTCTTCATCCAGTCTTCTGTCTTACTGCAGTAGGAGGCCATTGTCTTCATCTTCAAAGAGGCAGGACTCTGTTTCTGCCCTCCTTGCAAATCGCCTCATTCCTGTTGCAGAAATTGTCAATGCAGTTCCTGTAGAGAATTCAGGCTCACTTTCTCAGAGGATTCTACCTACTTCAATCCCGTCTAAGAATATTCATGGATCAAATACCACTCTACGACTAATTGACTCAAACGGAGGAGATCCTCAAAAAATTGACAGAGTCCAATCTTTCGAAGGCAGAACCTGTCTGAATACATTCAGCAGAGGAGATCCAGCCATGGCACTGAAGAGTGCAAGGAATTCATGCAGGTCTCTATCTTGGGGAGGCATGGAATCTGTAAGCCGGGAAGACTTTACTCAGCCCACTAAAGTGCTAGAAGTTGAAAAACAAGTGAAACAGGAAGATTGCCAACCAAATCATGTGGACAAGAAAGTTTCAGATAATGCTTCTGCAGCTGCTTCTGTGGTGTCAACCTCAGCTTCTGATGGAGTTAATACAACTGGGTCTTCTACTTGCCTATCTTCTGGAACATCAGGATCCTCTAGAAGCGGCGATTCCTACATTAAATCTGTTCGTTTTGGACATCAACCGAGTTCGAGAAGCGACCCTAAAAGCTTCCCAAGCTTTCCAGGACTAACCAGGCAGTCGGACAAAACGAGGGATTTCCAGGATTCAATTATGGAAGACAATGGGAGAAAAAAGTTGATAGAAAGCCATCGAGAAATTTCCCCAAGGGTGAAGGTTCGAGTTAAAAGATGGCCTCTATTCCTGGTAGATTTCTGTTACAAATGAGATTGTATAGTCTGTCTTGTACCTAAAATAGACATTTTAAATCTGTGTTTGCTGCCCGAACTGTCAGCGGCAATGGATCCATATTAAACCAGTGTCTGTCATGTACTGAGAGGTTTAAAAAATCCTTGAGGTGGCAATCTCCAATTTAGGAGATTGGATTATGTAATTGCGCAAAACTAGGGATTGGCAGTGAGCACCTCAAGGGTTTATGAAACCTCCTGGCGCATGGCAGACGACTGCCAAGGGTTTAATATGAATAAGTTTCTAGTATATTAGTATTTATATTCTGCATGCTTACTTGCTCTCTAAATCTTAACCACTGCCAGTTATAATCTTCAAACAAGTGGTCATTAAGTTTGTTTCATCCAATGTACAAGAAAGAGACAACTAATAAAAACAAGTGTATTGTAGCAGCAGCAGAGGATGAAGATTTCTGGCTGTTGCTCCCCTGGTGCAAGCAACACTATCAATTGCTGCTCTTCAAGAACTGGAACTCATACAACCAGTCACAACAGATATAGAGATAAACGGTCTTCTCTTTCAAACCGTCAAAAAATACAGGTAGCTTTCTACTTTCCTCGAAGCAAATGAATTCTTTGTAGCAAAAAACTAATTGTAATAATTGACAGTCATTATATGAAATTGTTTGGAGTGTCAGTCCACACCTGAGCAGAGTCATTCTTGTGGGCAGGTATTCCTAACTTGTCCCCTCCAAAGTATGGTAGTGACTAAGAATTTCCCAGCCCTATGTCTAAATAACAGATGTGGATTGAGAAAGGGTGTTGGAGCATCGAATCCACACCTGATACCATGTGAATGCCCTAACCATGTTTCAGCTGTGGATTGATACTCCAAAACCGTTTCTGAAGTCACATGTCATTTAGTCATTTCAATCCAAGACCCCTTCTCAAGTCACCATGTCTCCAATTCCATGTAAAAACGTTGGACAAGTTACAAATAGAAACCAGGACCTGCCCCCTGCTCTATCACTGAGATTTATGTTCTCTGGGATGAAGGGCACTACAGTTTTCATGTGTCAATTGATTTTCCGACATAAACATAACCTTTACAATCTCAAATTTTAAATTCACTGAAGCCAATATATTTTATTTCATCTCATCCCCTTCTTTCATCTGTCTGCAGGTGGAATGGAGAAAATTGCATGAGAACGATGCAATACGGAAAAAAACCCATGTGGAAGCCATCAAAGCAAGCCAAGTATTTGAAGAGATAAATTAATCAAAGCAATTTGAGCTGCATCCTCGTGCTTACAGGAAGGCAAGCAAGCAAATGCTAGTTCCATGTTATTAAAATTGGTCCTGGCATTGGCCTTGATGTTGTATTTTGTACAATAGTAGTAATGATTGGTGGGAGATAACAAGGACGTATATGATCACAAGAACTAAAATTGCAACTGGCAGCATTTCACTGGCACAGTCACCCATTGCCTGCTGCTACCCACAAGCAATCTTACTTGCCATTGCAGCATCAGCATCATTTATGTATGGTGAGGAGTAGATTTCATGTTTGGAGGACTTGGGTGGTTAGCACAAGAAATATATGTTCTCAAATCACCCGCTCCAGCAAAACGAAATTCTTTTCTCGAAGATTGTTTGTAAGTTGTCAGTCCAGACAGCCAAAGAAAAAACGTGGATGTCTAAAAAGCACAAAATGATTTTTGAGTATGAGCTTCTTAACTCAAAATCAGAAGTCAGAAATAAAAATTCAAGTCAATGTAGGAAGATTGTTCAGCTTAGCAGGTGGGATGAAAATGTGACAGAAACCACGTCCCAGTGGATGAAAAGCCAAGTGAAATTCATTACGGTCTGATTCAATTTTTGTATATAAATCATGTTGTGTCCATACCCTTCACAGTAGGTTTGTTCTCATCTTTCGTAAGCCAATGTTGCAAATTAAGCTTTCTGATATATCATTCAATGATTTTTTCATTATGTTTAACAACTATTTTTATGTTGTCTGTGCTGACTCACTGGCACCGATTCATTCTAAACCTGGGTCAATCATGAGCTAGAAATTTCTGAAAACTCCCTACGTGCCAATGGCGTTGTCTATGCATTAACTAAAACACCCCTTTCCTGCCACTCTCTCTGGAATCCGGTAAAACAAAATGATACGATTCTGACTAATCCATTTCATAGATTGCATTTTAGAAGTACTGGGACAAATAGAAAACCCAGGAAAAACCCAGTTGTATTTTGAAGTGATGAAATTGCATTTTTGAGGTTGTGAGATTGCTGCAAATAGTTGTATTTTTAAGTGATGAAATTGCATTTTTAGTTCTGAGATTGCTGTAAATATCCAACACCACGCAATAAGTTAATCATTAGTTTATTACTTTTTCTTCTGGTTCATTGGACTAGAATAAAATGATATTCAATTAGCAAGATAAAAAATCGTAGCAAATAACTTACACCATGGTACTTAATATTTACCTCTTACTAAAATTGCAATTACAGCAAGTACCGAATTCACACAACTTAATATTTACCCTACTAAAATTGCAGGTACCAAATTCCTAAAAAGAGGCGTTTTACTTCATTTTTAGCCTACGTTGGTGCTCATGGATATTCTCCAATTTCGCTCCCATATGGGTCAGTGCTAGCGGCAGATGTAGATTCTACATTGTTTCAACCCTAAATTTATCTGGCCGCAAAAATCGGGCCATGACAGATTCTACAACATATGTTCATGTCAGTTTCTTTCTAGTCATAAGTCAGTGTTGTGGCAGATACGCAGTGCCTTGAATGCTTTACATCAGTCTGTTTTTAAGAAACATCGCATCATGAAACGGGATATTGGCAGCACAGTTTCGGTATTTGCAGTACTTGTGAAATTGATGTCCTGTAGTGCCCTGTTTCAGTCATAAATTGCACAATAAAAACCATATATCAGTGAAACCACTTGGAATATGGACCAAAATGCCTGGTTGCCCAATGTTGTAAAACAGAAAACAAGGCTATCTGCAAATATTATGTAGTCTAATATAACCAGAGGCAAAACATAATCAGCCGAAGGAGACATTTTTCAACTACAGATATAGTGATATGTGGAAAGTAATCAAGGATAATAATTTAAACGTCACACACACAGTTTATCAGAATTACGTTTTTATCTATCTTCTTGAATTTTAAGTAATATGGGATATTGGAATAGCTTAATGTTTAATAATTAATAAATGTTTATACACATCAATATATTTATAATACACTTCATATTATAAAAAAATTAAGTAATCATAAAAATTAATTCAACAATAATTATGATTTTTATATATAAATATATAATCATGTTTATTTTCTTAAATCTTAAATTAATTTTTTAGGGTGAAGAGATTTCCAGAATAACATTGTGTTAATATGTGTAAAAAATCTGTTCAAGATTTTTCAATGGTGCCTCAGTCAATCATCAAGGACCACAGGAGCAGATCTGACTCCATCTATCATCAGGAACCACAATTTGGATGATGGATCGATCACCATCCGAAACGTTGGACAATCACATATATACACAATCACACATGTTATTCCGGGAAATTCTCTAAATCACTCGTAATTTTCTTAATTTATTTATATTTATTAAATGATTATTAAATATATTATATTAAAATGTTTATAATAAAAATTAAAAGAACATTTTGATTCATTTTGTTTATTTCCACAATAAAAATAGTAATTTATTTCTTTGTTTGTTGTTAATAAATATTCTTATTTTATTTTCAAATTCAAATTCAATTATTTTTGGAACCTTTTATGGAAGAAATATATTTTAGAATTTGAAAAAATAAAAGAGATATCTATATATTGATTATGGAGGATTCCCATAATATATTTGAAATATTTTTGCATTTTATCATGAGTGTTGTTTTCTCTTAAACTTCATTATTATTATTCTACTTATTTTCATATTGAAAATGATTTTATCATCACTCTAAGTTATTTTAAGGGGAAATTTGTTCATAGGCTTAGATCATGATCTGTTCTCATCGACTAACGTAGAGACTAATCTTCACATGCATCATTGTATTTGTACACACTATGTTTTAGGGAGCATGAATTGGAAGAGCACTGTATTTTCTCATGTTCTCTGTGTTACGAGATCCACAATAGATATTAACGCATATTTATTGACTCAAGCTTCCAATCAGCATGAGTAAGATGCAACTACTCTATTTCAGATTTAACATTGGAATAGGAACATCTTGCCATGTCGCATAAGTGGTGTCTAACTAAGAAGCCATTGGTAATAGATATCTATCCTGTCAAAGCCACCCAATGCTCACACCTAGCCCTGCTAGTTTTTGCAAGCACAAGTGTTTCATTGTATACATTTCAACTTTGGTGGGGTGATAACAACACACCGCCTTAACCATCTTGACAAGAAACTCTTGGCTATTAATCCTAATACTTCAAAACCTTCAATTATGAGATCCATGTTAATTATTGTTGTTTATCTAGGAAACTTTTAGATGCTTCATGATTGCCAAGCATTCACCACCTATCAAGAATCCCAACACCTTTCTCACTACAATGCATTCTAACAAACAACATTTTAGCATTGTCTTCCTAGTTATCTACTATGTTAAAATCCCCATACAACATACAATGAGAATTAAAGATTTTGTTGGTCATCCAATTCCAGGGAAGTGCCTAATCTTCAAAGTCATTTAATACATAGAAATTGACCAAACTTAAATCCAACTATCGAGATTCAATATATCCAAACCAATCTCTATGAAGGACCACATACTCAATTCATGATTTATAAACTACCTTGGATCCAATGGCCAGCCCACCAAAACAAATATAAACTTGTAAATGACTAAACTAAGCCTATGCTTCACTATACATGACTATATTTTTGTATTTTTAAGACATGAGCCTATTTTTTTTAAGTAAGATATGTTATTCTATTAGAGTCAAGATCAAATATATAAATATTGTGGGATTCAAAAGTTTACTATGTTGACACAATAGTCGTCATTAAATCCAAGCTAGAAAAACTATCAAAGAAAACTAAAGCCTATATTTCGTACTTCGAGAGCATCACAAACAACCTCAAAAAGACAAATAACACCAAGACCTGGCTAAAGTGAATATGGGTCAACCTAGTCCAAAAATTGACAGGGTATTACGACAGGTCCAAAAACTCATATCTAAAAAGCCTGCCAAGGAGGAAACCAAACATATTATAATTGTGGAGTCTAAATATGTGTTCAAAGAGAAAAACCAATGAAACTTAAACAAATTATAAACGATGGCAAGGAACATATGATTAGATGTGATTGCTACAACTAGCATATTCGTAAGAGTGGACCGCCATTGGAGTGTTCTTAGAGGATCACCACACCTTGACTTGGCTCATGCCTCCATTCTTGTTCACCAACTAGGAACATCGAGTAATAAGGAACATGCTTTTCTTATCTAATGCTTTAGCTTCACAAGACAATAGAGCACAAGCCACAAATGCCACCATGTGCAGGTAGTGTTCAACATTTCTATGAAATTTTGTGTCACAAGTGTGACATAAACCTAGGTTATAAAGAATGTTTTGTATCAGTTCATCCACATCCACCTCTTGCATATGTTTCTATTCAACTTTCACCTTTTCTTCAATGGATTTAACTTGATTCTAGTTATATGTTGAGGTTACAGTAATAGCATCGAATTTTTCTTTAGTAAGATGTAAAGGATACTTGCCTTTCCATTAAGCATGTGGAGCCATGGGTAAAGCCAAGAAGGCCATGGTTGTAGAGGGTTTATAAACAAAATGAATGAGCAAAGCTATGAAATCCAAAGTGATGAAATTACCAGAGTGTTGACTTACCATGAGTTAAGTGGTAAATAAAAGAGGACAATTACTCTGCATGAAGGGCCACAGAAAAAGGACAAGCATCATCAATCTAAAGGGGACTTTCCCTATTTTGCTCATTATTTCCATTTTCCTCCCTTGAACCATCTCACATGAGCTCTCTTGAATGCTCAAGTCCCAACCCTCCAAACTCATTTCCCCATTAAACCTCACTTGCATGGCAACAACTCTTGATGCATCGTCATGGTTGCATGTGGTGCTCAACAATGGTGGGAGGGTATAAAATCCTAGTTCATGAATGGTAGGTCCAATTGTCACCACACACAAGGAGAATGTGTGAACATGATTAAATAAACCGTTCAGATTCTTTAACTATTGTGACATGTGAAACAGACTACAATTTTTTGAAATTTACACACAATGGAAAATATTTTTTTACCCTAGATAAGAAAACAACATTCATTGAAAGATCATGCCTTCCATCTTCTTACATTATGGAGATTACTATATAGATTAAAAAGCTTTCAAAGTTTACTAAGAAGCCATCAGACATTATGCCCTTCAAGAATCTTCTAGAATATACATTTTCCTCTCTATGTTGTTGAAATCCTATCCAAATCCCTACTTTCGAACATCCATGATTCCTATATAAGTATTTAGTGGATCCACACACATTACTAACCTCAACCTTCAACTCCCGTAACACCCCCCATATTCAGGTTATGGTGAATTGGCATAGTTGCCACTTGCATGCATAGAGAATATTTGGACCATTACCTTGTAAAGGCCATAACTTTTGCATACAAACTTTGTTTTAGGTGCATGGTAGTTTGCTAGAAATATTGTATTAAGAGGAACAATTCCCACCATGGATGAGAAAAGCCTACAACAATCTTTATCTGGAAACAAGCCTAGAAATTGTTGTTTAGGGCTTTACAAATGCATTAGAAGTGGATGAACTAAATTTAACAAAACCAAAACCATCTTTGAGGTGTCCCAAATTAAAACATGCCCCATCTAAAGCACCATTAAATTCATATGGTACCTTTGTATCCATTTTTTATTAACATATGGCTAAGGAGGAAAGTCGAGACGCGACCAAAGTCATAACTCCACCTTTGGTCATTGATGGCTCATCGATTTAGCACAAGTAAGCATTGTTAAAGTCCCCACCAAGGTTCAAGTCTCGTGTAAGATACTCTTAGGATTGTTGTACACCAATTCCTGCAACAATAATTACGATTAGGTACAAATAGTGGGAGAATTAATGAAATAGATACCCCACAATCACAATAACTTAACCAAACGTAGACTTGTTTTCACAAATCACATGTCTATGCTCATGTTGACTAGAAGCATCCATTAAAAAAAAAAAAACCACTTGTTCCCTCATCACAGTTCACCATGAAATCAATAATAGATGATTCAAGAGACAATAGCTTAACACAGAATTCAATTTTTGTAGTGAGTCTTTATCTTGTAGAATAATTTTTTTTTTTTGTGTGTGGATCATCAACACTCCTAACCTTCAAAGAAATTAACTTCATTTAATACAATTGACATTATCTTCATCAACATTATCACCTAACATGAACTTCATAAGTAATCGAATTGATGTACTTTGTACCAGCAATGAGTAAAACTAATCTTCCAAAATGTTTGTACAACCAATGAGTAAAACTAATATTCCAAAATGTGACATGGTAATCAAATTGATGTACTTTGTACATCCAAAAGTAAAACTAAGCTTCAAAAATGTGAATATTAGGTTTTCTATAACTCGCTAGGATTTGTAGTTGCCAGTTGTTTAAGAGGCAAGGTAGCGAATTATCCATCTTATCATCTTTTGAAGAGAAAATGATTCAAATACAACAGTTTACCTCATAAATTGATGGCTTTAGTAAATTAATTAAAACTTAAACTTCAAAAAGCTAATTAATTAAGAAAAATTTAAGAGAATTACTTTATCATTAACGAATAATAAAAAACTTATAACCTAAACTTACGTTAAAAACAACTTTAAATAAATTGATACATCGCTATACCAACCATATAGCTCCCACACCTACTTTCCATGAGTTCATCGAATGAAAGAGAATATGATTGATCACAATCACACAACCCAAAAAGTAAGATGGTGACAGGCCGCCTCACGTCACACTAGAAATCCCGTGAGTGTCACATGATTGGACGTCAAAGTTGACGGAAGGAGACAAGTTTAGTGTCGGCGAAGTCATGAGAACATTTTGAACATAAATTTGAGATTCCTTTTCATTTAATTGCGTGCAAAAAAATCATATTATTGTCACGCAAGAAAGGGATTTATGATTAGTTAATTATTTTTAGTGGTTAAGGTTTGATCCACAAAGATTTGGTTTCGATATGAAAAAGGAACTATTATAAGGTGAATATTTTGTATTAGGTTTGTGTTAAAATAGATAAATTTAAATCTTAATAATAAAGCAATATTTTTTTTTTTAAGTTAAAAATATTGTATATGTTATTATATTTTGGAGGAGTAACTTTGTGTGTGTTTTAGTTTTTATGTGGTGTTTCAAGGTTTTTATGATAGTATATAATGACATGGTATTATTGGTATGATAATTTTTCTAGCATCCGTGTTTTGGTAGAGAATATCATTTACATATGAGGATTTTGTGTGGGGTGGGAGGTGATGACACTTGAGAAGAGAGCTAGTCTTTTCACATGGCATAGTATGGATAACACGTGGCATGCCGAGGGCTCTTACCATGGGAGCCACCAACCTAGGATCAATCACTTTAAATGTTGTATGCATGAGGTTAATGTTGCTCTTTGGATTTTTGTCTCAGTGAACGAACCTCCTCTCGCTTGTGTAGGCATGCAGATTCGTCTCTAAAGCAGATTGGTTGGTGCAAGCCTTCATACTGTAAAGGAGGGAATGCCCATTTATTACCTCACTCCTCATCATTGTTTTGGGATCGTAAAAATGAGGAGCTTGCGTTACACTTGGCTATAACTAAGGATAATGAAGGAGCCATGTTTTACTTGTGAAGCTTGTGTACTTATGCAGTCTGCTATTTATATGCAACTTTGTGTTGGCTCCGGTTGGCGAAAAAATGGGTTTTATGGTCTTCACGTTCTCTTGCCGCAACGGCTAGGTGCATAGTTGTATTTCAATCTTCAAAAGGTTGTAGTGGCATCCCGGTTGGAAAAGCAGTGCCTTTCGACCCTTTGTCAACCTCACTCTCTTGTTCAAATCCTCCAGTCTTGCATACTTTGGTAATCCTAAATCCCTTGATTGTGTACTATGGAAGTTTATGTTGGTCTCGCATTTGGTTTCACCTATGGTGTCCATGTTTTTTGTACTATTTCTACATAGTTGTGGGTCAGGTTCCTAATTCAAATTGGTTGCAGTTCTTCCTTCAACAACCTCACAAAATTCTAACTTAGCAGACATTTCTTTTCATTTTCCAATGTTAGTTAGCGGAGTTTGGTTTCAAGGTAGTTTCTTGGCCTGGTTTTAATAGACACTTTTCCCTCTCTTACCCTTTGTTTTGTCCAATAAATAACATTTTGTTCAGTTTTGTTTCTTCCATTCCTTGGGACTCAGTGGCCATATCCGGCTATGTGTATTTGTCATTTCAGGCTCAGGGGTTTTTCTCTAATTGGAAGCAAATATCCTTTCTACGCATAGTCTACCAACGCGAAGGTAATTCTTCTTTTGAAACATTGTGTCTCCTATTGTTCCTTAAAATGTTTGGGGTTTTGTCATTTCAGTGGTATTTTTCTTCAGGGGTCAATTTACAAAATTTCTTCCAGTGGAACTTCTTCCATAGGTTATGTCTATCTGGTAAGGCCTATATAAATGTTCTTTATCACTTGTTTCAAGTCTTTGTCTTGTGTTTTCTTGGTAGGTTTTCGGTGGAGATGCCTCCACTATAAAGTCTTCCCAACCATCGGGTGGTGTTTCAGGCAGCTCCTCCTCTAGGCACCAACGATTATTTGGATGGGAATCAATAGCTATGTTTTTTTACTTAGCTCCTCTAGAAGTTCAAAAGAAGATTTTACAACTAGAAGCGAGGGAGTTTGGGAACCAAATATATCACTCTAATTCTTAAATTGGTAGTAGCTCTCTAAAATGGGTTCCTGGTCCTGGAAAGTTCAGGAAAAGAAGATTTCACTTTCTTCACTCCATCACAACTCACTGGTAGATGGAAACATTGTTAAGTATGGTTATATGGGACAAACAAAATGACAATTATAATATTTTTGTTGGACAAGAGGATATCAAGAGAATTACGAGGGACATTAGGTATGATCTCGATGATATCGTGGTCAGATTGAATTGTGTGGAAAAATATATGGTTTCTGACTTAGACACTGAATCAAACGACCATCAGGTGAATTATACAGTCATCAACGCTCCTCCCTTAAACAATGTTCCACCCCTAAACATGTCATATGCACACTCTCCTCCACTTTTTCCAATCATCATCTTGGACTAACATGTCCATTATGTTTCTATGTATTTTTGCTTATTTTTTTTATGATGGACTCAATAGTTGTTCGTGGCTATTTATTGGTTGTTTTTTCCACTGGTTTTTTCCCACTAGGTGTTGATGGCTATCTATTGGTTACTCTTGGACTTGCTAGTATAGTTTTGTTTTTTGGATGACACTATAAGGTTCCTACTATTAATGTCTATTTGCCTACAATACTATCTCACAGTGTTCTGGACAATTGGTATGGTTAACAAGTTATATCTATGTAATCTTCTTTTTTGTTATTGATAAAAATCTATAGCTGGAATTTACAAAAACAAACTTTGTATGTGTTTTTAGACATGTTACTTTTTGTGTATGTGTACATTAGTTTATATAACACAATTTACATGAGATGTCATGTTTAAAATAAAAAGAATTTTTTGAATATATATTTTCAAGGGAAAAAAAATACTATAGGTTTATAATGGGAAAGGTAAAATTATTGAATGGGATTATGAATTTGTTTCTAAATTAATTTTTATCAGAGTAATTTAAAAATGATAAATTCAACTATCTTTTCATTTAGATTTTTTCCAAATTCAATATAAATTTTATTAGAAGTTATATATTTATTATTGAAAGTTGATTCTTTAGGATTTTAACTCATTTTATTAAAATATAACGAGGAATTTTTTTCATTCCAAAGAAAAATAGCAACAATAATATTGGAATAGTTGAATTTGTTCACTTTTTAAATAATTTCATTTCTAATACAAGTGTAATATTCAGCTTTGCTGCTTAGTACTTGTCTCTTAAGCAAAAAATAATTGAGTAACAAAGTTACTTCTATTACCTGCCAGAAGCAAATCAACTTTTATATTGATCTTATGCATAAAACTATTGTTAATGATTAAGGTAACGTTATTGGATTATTCTAGATTATTGATTAGGGACCCCTTGTCTAGCATTAGCATTTAACATCTATGTTTTATATATTCTTTTGAAGCTCTATTGCAAATTTGTTTTATAAATGAAGTTAATTCTCTTAGTGATATTTTTTTCAAACTTAAGTACTTATACAACAACAAAAAACACATTCTCAATTAAAATACTAAGTCAAAATTAGATTATACCCTAATCTTGCCGAGTGTCATGATGATGTAGGGAAATATAAGTTTAAAATAATATATTAAAAATTAAAGATGAATATAAATAAATTAAATAATAAAGTTCAACAACCATTTAAATAAGAGAATTCACACACAAATTAAATAAATTTAAATGGGTGAGATATCTTATACTACCTTTAAAAATCAATAACAAAAATAAATCAGAGAGAAAATAGACCTCTCCATAGGAAGGTAGAAAATGGATAAATAAAGACGTATTTACCATGAAAAAATATATTGACGCCTTGCACTACTGAGCCGAGGAATTCCTATATTGACATAAATTGTTGAGGTCATTTATGAATAAAATAAGCTCTTCATAAAAATCACTGGGTAGACAACATGTGAGATCTTGTATATTAGATGGAACATTTGATGCCTAACATTATTAGCAGAGCTTATGTATAAATTAAATACAAAGATGTAAAATAAAATAATATAATATAAGCCATTATTTATTTAATAAAGTTATTGTACAAATTAAATAAGACATTTAACATATATGATTGAAAAAAAAATGGCTATGTGGGAGTTTAAGATAAATATTAGAAGATGCAATACTCATAACATTAATATTATAAAATGATACTATAAGATAAGCATAAACTCATTCATAGTGGGGTAACATTAAGATTATAAAATGATATTATAGGATAAGCATAAACTCATTCATAGTGAGGTATTTTAAATGTTAGAAGCTAAATTTTATGTTCATTCACATCATATAATCTTGCACTATGTACACTTAAGCTTAAACCCTGAAAACTAACCTTATAGTTTAAAGGTTGAAAGTCAAGCTGCATGCTCATACACATGGGTCATTGGTATGCTATATAAAACATCAACTTATGGAGATAGAGTAATCAAATTTGACAAATAATGTAACTCACTTAAATCTTGTTTGTGTAGGTGAAATATAAATTTTCTATTTGACTTCGGGAGCGTTTAGTAGTTTTGTAGTGTTATTAAACTAGCAATAGATTTAGGTTTTAATAAAGTGGGCATGTTTATCAATTTGATTAGAAAATGGATACATTCATAATTGAATTTGACCCTCGATTCTTCTTACTTGTTGGAAGATTTATGAATTTATTCAAAATGCATGCTATATATATTTGTATTACTTGAAATGTTAGAATCCTCCGAAATCCCTATTTGAAAGTGAGGTTCAAACTTGTTTATTGTCTATATGGTCATTCTCGAGTCTAATGCATTACCTTGAAAATTGAGATTAATGGTTCTTCTTAATTAATGAATTTAACTAAGAAGTTGAGATTGATTATTTCTCTTCAAAATAAATTATACTTAATAGGTTTGAAAATACATTATAATCAATGGGTTTGACCAAGCCACTTTGAGAATTTTTATGAGAATAGTTCAATATAATTTATAAACTTTAAAATTAAATAAACATTTATTATACAACATGCATCAAATTATTGAGTAATATAATAATAACAGTGAACAAAATTAAATTAATTAATTTCCCAAAAAAATAAAACAGTACATATATATATGTATTTAATATAAAAATAACATTAAAGTTAAAAAAAATACTTTATACCCACTAAAAAGTTAATAATATCTTCTATAATATTAAAATAAGAATAATAAAATAATACAACATGATAGTAAAAACAAATCACCATCATTAAATTTTCACTTTGACAAAAATAAATTTGAAATTCCACGGCTTTTACTTACTCCTCCTACTCCTTTAACTCTAGTCAATTTTAGTGGAGAGATAGGACTATGGAATACAAGATGGAAAATTGATGGTACCCCTCCGTTACTGTGTCACATTATTGACTTCTGGATCATTATCTACATTAAAATATATAAAATCAAATCCATGTATTATACTACTGCAAAATAAAATTCACTAATAGGAATTGAATGTGATACATAAAATTGTTTGGTGGAAACTTTGGTAAAACGCTAAAATCCGAAAATGTAAGCATCAAAATTGAATCATTTATTTTGAGATTACTACCCTGCTGGCGCCATAAAAATGATTAAAATATAAAAAAATCTACATACAATGCTTATATGTATATTTCTTCAAACTCACAATGATATTTTTTAATCAAGCTGATAGAATTTAATTGTATATACTATTACTT
>APFE030975439.1:0-10563 GCA_000404065.3 Pinus taeda | reverse complement strand
TATATTACATTGGCTTACACTCAGCCATACAAACTCTTTGTTACAAAAAATAATGCTCATATATGAACTCCTACAATACAACGTTAGCACACAATAATGCAATTATATGTCCACACTTTTCAATCTATGTTCCATCACAAGTAGTCATGCGGACACCTTTGATCTCTCATTGATCCTCTTTCAAACATTCCCAACCATAGACGCATGTGCACTATCTCTGTCATTTTTATCTTTCCATACGTTGCTCTATCATACATAATCGTGCCCTCATTGAGCATATTGTCCCTCCAACATTCTTTAATCCTCCCTAGTCTCTCCACAAACATTTATTCACACAACAACCATTCCATCTCAAGCGATGTGCATTATGTCCATTTCTCTCTGCTCCATTTCCACTCATAGGTATGCTCAATCACTAATCCATGCACACTTCAAATCAAATCACTCACTATCTAACCCCTCCATGCACTCTACCTCTTTTCACTCCATTCACACTCTACTACACAACCACACATTGTCTAACCTCTAATTCAAACTCACCGAAGGAATATTTAAATTTATCACTCAATTGCTACATTAGACCAAATCTACTCATTAAATCTATCCACTACCTAATTAATCTATGATTTTACACCATAAAGACCAGATCAACCCTTCCTTCAACCAAACTTAACATTATCCTCGTTCCACTAATCCATAACTAAAATAAACATTCTAATTAATGCATTCACACATTTCTTACTGACCAAACCAAATAGAATGCTTAATACCATCTCAATCGAACATTCAAGGCTTACCATAGGAAATTTCTTTGTCTATTCCCATGGTACTTTGCGTTTTTCTACTACACTAGTGTCATTGGCACTAGACTAGCACCATGAAGCAAATGCCACTAGAACAGAAGGCACAAAATGTAACACAGTGCTAGTGCTACTCTATGACCATAGGGAGACAACGACACTAAAGTAAAACATGCAAAATTAAAACTTCTTTCACCCAAATCTCTGCCAACTTCATCAACCTCTTGCTAGGCACCTCCAGGACCTGTACATGACTCAACAAATCTCTACAACACACCTAATCATCAGTAAAAATCCTATTGACATCAATGCAAACACAACTCACTCCATGGTTGACATCAACGCCAACACCATGTTGCCAACAACTTTATCATTGAGTCTCCATCCCTCATCCTTAGGCTATACAACTTTCTCCGTCGTAACAATTTGTTCACCAGTGACTTAGACTAATATAAAATCCCTAGCACCTGTAATTTGTCCCATATGTCATATCTACTATCTTCTCCAAATCTGCATTATGGAGATTGTCATATATCACACACTTCACTTGAGCATTTTGTTGTGTCAATTTTGCTCAGGAGGTATCTTTACCATAACCTTCACAAAACAGCTTCCAAATGTCAGATCCATAAGCTAATAAATCAGATTTAATTTTTCTTTCCATACCTAGTATTTTGTAGCAGTTAGTAGAGACATTCCTTAATGATTCATTCCATTTTTTTTTCAATTTTTACACCAGATATGTTCAGATCTACTTTCTAGTGATAAATTTTCACCTAAAAGAACCCACTCAACTAACAATTTCTGGAAGCTAGACAACGTTGAGGGGGGGGGAGGTGGGGTGAATCATTATTGTGCATTGGATCACCAAATTAAACATTTTTCCCTTTTCTTACACAGTTAGCCATACATTGATTAACAACAAGCGTAAACACCCAATAACATCAATCAAAGATAAACATCATCAATGAAAAACCATAAGAATTAATACACATAAAATCAACACATGAACACAAGAAGACATAGGATGTAAGGTGAAAACCCTTCCAGGAGAAAAAACAACCATCTTATTTTCTCTTCTTTTACTAATCAAAATATTTCTTTTACATAATCACTGGCCACCACTAGTGTGCAAGCCACAACTTGTGATTATTTGAACAACCACTCAATCTAGGCCACTACATGAAGAAAGCCACCAATTCCTAAACTTTATAGGCTACAACTTTCAAGAAGCCACTACTCCCTCAACAACGCAGGGCACCACCTATTGGGTGCCGCAACACCCAATAGTTTTTCCAGCCATCATTAGATGAAAGCTACAATTCCTAATTTTTTAGGCCACAACCCAAAGGATGCCACTACACCTTGAATCATCAAGCCACCACTTGTTAGTGAGCCACAACTCACACACTGAAGGCCCCAACCTTCAACCTCTTGTGGACCACGTTTCATTCATTTTCACACTAGGATCCACCACCATCAACACAACAACTTGTAGGCCACATTTCATCCTATTTTCGTTCTTGACCCACTATCATTCTATGCTTATCAATTGACTCAAGCTTAAACATCCATACAAATCTTCTCATACAATCAACATCAAACTCACACTCATACTCTTCCCCCAACAACAAACTCACCACACAACAACATAAATCTCAAAAAGGCTCATCATCATCATGACATACTCTAACCCTAATCTATCAATACATGACACCATCATACTCATCAAATTATGACAATACATGGATATATAATATTATATATATATATATATATATTATATCATTACATTGGCTCACACTCAACCATACAACCTCTTTGTTAGAACAAATCATGCTAACCTATGAACCCCTACAATACACTGTTAGCACACAATAATGCAATTCTTTGTCCACACTTTCCAATCTATGTTCCATCAAAAGAAACCATGCACACACCTTTGATCTCTCAATGATCCTTATTCAAGCATTCCCAACTACAGGTCCATTTGCATTGTCTCTATCATTTTGATCTTTGCATATGCTGCTCTATCATATGCAATCGCACCCTTGCTGAGCATATTGTCACTTCAATGCTCTTTATTCCTCCACACTATGTCCACT
This sequence comes from Pinus taeda, assembly GCA_000404065.3. Classification (NCBI taxonomy): domain Eukaryota; kingdom Viridiplantae; phylum Streptophyta; class Pinopsida; order Pinales; family Pinaceae; genus Pinus; species Pinus taeda. The sequence continues at coordinate 7,658 of APFE030975439.1, read as the reverse complement.
AGCATTTATTTGCACTACAACCATTCCATCTTAAGCTATGTGCACTATCTCCATTGCTCTCTACTCCATTTCCACTCACAGGTATGCTCAGCCATTAATCCATGCTCACTTCAACTCAAATCACTCATTATTTGACACATACATGCACTCTACCTCTTGTCACTCCATGCAAACTTAGCGACACAACTACACATTGTATAACCTCTAAATTGAACTCACCCAAGTCATATTTAACTTTATTGCTTAGTTGCTACATTAGACCAGATCCACTCATCAACTCGATCCAATACCGAATCAATCTATGCATTTACACCATGAAGGCCAGATAAACTCTTCCTTCGACCAAATCGACCACTAACCTCGTTCCACTAAGCCATAACCACACTAACCACTCTAATCAACGCATTCACACATTTCTTAACAAAAAAATCAAACATAATATTGAATATCATGTCAATCAAATGTTTCACGCTTTACCATGGGAAATTTCATTGGTTTTTACTCGTAGCATTTAACATTTTTCTCCTATATAAATGCCACTAGCAATGCACTGACACCATGTAGCAAGTGCCACTGGCATAAAAGGCATAGAACAAAACAACACTCCACTGTCACTCTATGACCAGAGGGAGACAATGACACTGAATTAAAACATGAAAAAGTCAAATTGCTTTGACCCAGATCTCTGCCAACTTCATCAACCTCTTGCTAGGCACCTCCAAGACCTACACACACCTTAGCAAGCCTCTGCAACACAAATGATCATCAATACAAATCCTATTGACATTAATGCCAACACAATCGGCTCCATGGTTGACATCAATGCCAACACCAAGCTACCAACAAATTTATCATTAAGTCTCCATCCCTTATCCTCAGGTTAGACAATTTCCTTCGTAGTAACAATTTGTTCACTAAGGAGAAATACCATACCACATGCGTTCATATTAGGGGATATATTTTGAGGAAAAAATGACATAATATATTGAGCATATAAAAGGAGGTAAATATTTTTTATATTGGAAGGTATAGAAAATCGAGCTCAAAGTCATTGAAAAAATATAAAAGGGTGTAAAAAAATGGATACCTACGATATGTAGTGAAAGTAGGAGTTTTTTAAATTGGGAAGTTGTATTGGGTTAGTATTTGTACAGGGTTAAATAATGTGATTTTTATATGTATTTTCCAATATGTAGTCAAATTAAGGGTATTTTTTAGTATGTCATGAATGCACATTGTTGGGATGGGGTCCCCTGGGTCAAGTTTTGGGGCAAAAGCTAAGGTTTTGAGACAAAAGCCCAATTTTTTATGTACAAAATGTAAAGTCTCTACAAATTTTGGCCGCGGAGTGCGTAGATGATTAAAGAGTTAAAAAGGGTTTTTCCCCTATTTTATGCAAGTTAAGTCGGCTTTTTGTAGATTTACCCATGGTCTGCAGGTCATGGGATTGTATAAATGTGTCTTAGGGATGTCTAAGGAGAGAGAATAAGATGAATATGAATGTAATGGGTCAATAGAAGAAAAGATGGTAGAAGTTTAAGGAAGAGGAGGCTCTGTAGTTGTGTACGCAGAAGCCTAGAGTAGAGTCTATAGCTATGTGTGCAGAAGCCTAGAGTAGAGTCTGTAGCTGAGTGCATGGACCCCTAGAGGTGAGTGCGTAGGGAAGTCTTGAGTCTGTAAGCTGAACTGATTATCAATAAAGAAGATTATTATTGAAATTCGTATGTTTACCCATTTACTTCTGTTATGTATGAATGCACGTTATGATGTGATAAATAATGCTTGTATGAAATAATGATGTATTGATGCACGACTTTACATGGTTTATATTGTTATATGAACGCAATTGACATTAAGTGTTTACGCAAAGATTAAACTACTGTATGTTAACGTTATCCAACACTTAAGCAGGACTAAATAATTGTTGGGTTAAGAATATTCTTGGATGCGCGTAAGTGGTTGATTAGCCTGTTCAGGGTTTGTAAAAGCCAATCATATACCTTCGCAGAGGTCTCGAGGGCAATTCAAAGAAGTTATATTGATAAGCCTTCAAGGCTTATCGATCTGTGCAAAGGCATATTTAGGGCATAAAATGACATCGCATTGATCTCTGGGTGCGGAAACTTGGTTCCAGCATCTCCCCATACTGCTTCAAGTGAGACTTCAGTCCGCGCTCCTTGGATTGATGCCAAAAGGGCCAGTAGTGTAGGGATTTGTTTGGCGCACTAACTTTGAACCTGGGTCAGGACCCACTAAGCCAACACACATGATATGTCAGAGGTTCAATGGGTGAATCCCCTGTGCTCTTGAAACAATTAACAAAACTAAATTTGAGAGACACAATTGTACTGTACTTTTTTCCTTCCAATCCAGCTTGGTCCAATATTTTGTGGACATTGTCATTGGTTTTAATACTTGGATCCATTACAATCCATTGCTCTTTATCTACCAACGAATATTTCACCTTGAGCTTCCACATTTCAAAACATTGTATGTTTCATTTCTTGATCTTTATATTTGCACAGTTCATCATTTCCTTTCACCACCAGAATCAATTCTACAAATCTCCCACTATAACAAGGTTTACCATAGACTCAAGAAAAACCCCTTAGCCACAAAGGCATCTCCTTGATGCGAAATTGTTCTGATACCAAAGGTAGGTTTAACCTTGCACAAACAATTCCTATAAACAGATTCTCGATATAAAACACAAAATATGCAATAGCACATGCATGCACTTTTCACAGAGATTTTACCCTAGAAACCCAAAAGCCGAAAAATTAATTTTTTTTCTATATATCGTTATGCTTACGTGGCTATTATACAATTCTCTCTTAAAAGAGGGTTGTCTTCTAGAGCGAGAAACCGTAACATAACTTATACCATAAGATATATGACCTAAATTACAATAATTTACAAGGTAAATTTTCCATAAATTTCACTGGGGGCACTACCTCTAAAAGCTCTAGATAGAGAAGGCTTTATAAAAGCATTGTCACCACCACCAAACTCCCCACGATAAAGTTATGTGGGGGACAAGCCCAGATTGCGTTGAATCTGAAAAAGCACACCTTCCTCATCCCCTTTGGAAACCTTCTCGGCCATGTGGTCTACAAGCAAGGTTTGATGGTGGATCTTGCAAATATTGTTGTTATTATCGATCTGGAAGCACTACGAAGTGTCAAACAACTACGCGCTATGTTGGGGCACACTGGTTACTATAGAAAGTCTATCAAGAGCTATGTGAAAATAATAGTGCCAATGGAGAAGCTATTGAAAAAAGACACTACATATTGTTGGAATGATGATTGTGCAAAAAGTTTGGATGTTCTCATAGAGAAAATGGCATCCGCTCCCATCTTGGTCTTTCCAAAATGGGACATAAAATTTCATGTACATGTTGATACGTCATGTATCACACTAGGAGTTTTACTTACACAAGAAGGCGTGGAAGGTGTGGATCACCCGATCGCATTCACGAGTCAACAACTATCCAAAGCTGAAAATAACTATTCTACTACTTAGCACGAGGGGTTGGCAATGGTATACGCGCTCCAGAAATACTGAAACTATTTACTTGGCGGGCACTTCAAGATGTATACTGATCATTCCACGTTGAAATACCTGTTGAACAAACCTATGTTGGGGGGGCACATATGCAGATGGCTGCTACTATTTCAATAATATGACTTTGAGGTCATCGTAAAGCTAGGACTCCTAAATGCAGGACCAGATCACTTATCACGAATTGAGACAAGAGAGGAGCCAAAAAATTTGGAAGAAGGACTACTTGATGCACAACTCTTTGCAGTGTGCGTCGCAGACATCCACTTCGAAGATATAGTTCATTATTTAACAACAGGGACTGTGCCGCAGGGATATTCAATCCAGTAGAAGAAGGAATTGGTGGTACATGCGGCGTATTTTTCTATCGTAGGGAACTTCTACGAAATGGGAATGATGAGATATTGCAAAGATATGTGCCTGAATTTGAATGAGGACATATCCACCCTCAAATTCCCCACGATAAAGTTGGCTTGTTGGGGCCTGACCCAGGTTCAAAAGTGTTTTAGCTAAACAAATCCCGAAACTATTGGCCCTTTCGACAACAGTCCGTGGAGCGCAGACTAAGGTCTCACCTAAGGTAGTATGGGAGGGTGTTGGAACCAGGTTTCCGCATCGTAGGAATGTCTTGATGAGGTTTGGAAAGGTCATGAACCAATCCTGCATGCTTGTGCTGCTCCGGGTAGCTATCTGACCTTTGCGTAGCTCTGTACAGAGCGTGAAGAGGCACTGCCTAGATCCTTTACCCTTACGGTGTTATTATTATAGATCTGACTTAATTTTTTGGGCCCATTATTCTTATTTACTCCTTTAACATTTATAACCACTACGCGCAATCATAAAATGTAAATAGATGCAAGGATATAACCGAAACATAAACACATAGATCAGATGCACAATATTCCAAAATCAACTTATCTTTTATTAACCTTCTGTTCCAGTACAATCCAATTCCACCCTACACACTCAGCTGCAGGGGTCCATGCACACAGCTGCGGAATCTACCAAGCCTCTGTGCACACAGCTGTAGAGCCTCTTCCTACTCCTACAACTCAAGACTCAGAGTTACAAACTCACAGCGAATATCGCATTCAAAAACCCATACCACTTGAACTCAATGCTAAAAATTGCCTTCTACACTTAGAGCCTCACTCTATTTATACGTTCCCATGGTTCACGGACCATGGATAAGCCAACACACTTTACATTCCCTTACATTATTTGAGGGCGGACAACCCTTTCACTTGACTTATTACAATTTGCGCTCTGCGCACTTCGCGGAGCCTTTACAAAATCATTACCCAAAATTGTGGGCACTAAGCCCCAAAACCATTATGCGGGGGATCCACTACCTAGTAGACCCCCAACACAAACATCGTGACTCGTCCTGAGTCACTCGGCTGGTGTGGGGATCTTTGCTCGGAGTCCATCCAGCAACTTCTGCGCTTCGTGGACGTCTACCACACATTCCTCTGCTGTCTGTTGTATTAATAGTGCGTGATTCACTGATGCATCATTGTCAGAGGCACCCTCTTGCCTTTGTGCATTTGTGTCCTCCATCTGGGCCAGTTTCCCCTCGATCGTGGCAGTGACCATGAATGCTTCCTCGAGCCAAGGTTGGATGCATGCTTTAAGCCTTGCTTCTTTCTGGCGTGCGGCGTCCACCTATTCTTTTAGAGCCTGGGCTTCCCTCATCTTGGCCAATCACTGAGTAAGGGCGACCATCTGCGCAGTCCCCCAAACATTGTCATAGGCTTGCTACAATTCCCGCACTTCTGTCTCTAACTATTGTAGCATTGGTTCCTCCTGCAATGAAGTGAGTGTTGGTTGCTCGAATTGTTTATTGATTAAACAGTCGAGTACCACATTAAATTGTCAACCCAGGAAAGTCCTTTTGTTTCAAAGGTGACCTCGTACCGTATGCACTCAATTCTAAAAGCATTAAAGGCTGTAGTATAAACAAATATATTCTCTATCAAACCCTTACACTGTGTTACAGCAATTATGACTGTTGCATAAATGAAATGAAAACGATTAACTAATTGTAACAAATCTGCAGAAAGAAATGATGGTTCTTTTGTAACAGAGGACCAGGACCCTGTCCTTAGAATAAGGATGTTCAGCACCTACCTCTGTAACCAATTTGCCAATGCACACTGAAAATCCTAATCACCAGTGACATAATCTTTCACAGCGCCAATCGATTAAGAAAATAGAGTATCAGTAAAAAGAAAATAGTGGAAGCAAGGCTAGAAATGCTCATAAATCACACACACACTTAACAGAAAAGAAATGGGTGAATCTTGTGAAGAAGGTGGGCCCTGTCCCTCTCACAAGACTCCCCGGAACATAGATGCTAAGTTGAAATGCTCAGAACAGTGCTTTATTCATCTGCCAAAATGTCAAATTACAATAATGATTCAGACTTGCTCTGCACTATAATACTTCCGTTACAACTCGCTAACTCTCAACTATAGATGTCTCCTCTTTATAGAGGAGACATCTATTACAATAGATTGTCATTATTCATTCAGTTTGACCCTTTTGTACAAAAATAGGAAATCAATTCCTGTTACAGCATGTTGTTACAACAGTGTGTAACTTTGTCATCCTTCATTGGTCAGATCCTTCTATTGTTGCAAAACTGGTATACCTCATCCATCTCCTTGAGATCCTTGTACTATCCTTGGATTTTTCGTTATTGTTGTCGATTTGGTAAATCTCAACTGTTCCCTTGAAGTTCTCGTGTTGTTCCTGGTGTTCCAGCATCTGCGACTGTGTTTTACCGATCGTGCTGTGTCAGCATCTGCCAAGTATAGTTCTGCCAGCTTCAGATGGTTACTGCCTCACTAGACAATTGTTGTTTCACCCTTTGCAAAATGAGGTTCTACCCGCTTTAGTCAGTTGTTGTTTCTGGTGTTCCAGCAACTGCACAGTTGTTGTTTTTGGTGTTGCAACAACTGTGAATTATAATTCTGCGGACTTTGAACAGTTTCAACAATTGTCAGTGACTTAGTCAACTTCCAAAGATTAATTATAAAGATAACATGAATATGTGTTGAATAATTAAACATATAGCAATGAGGAGAGTTACTTCATACCTTGGAATAATGAGGTCAAAATGTTATCAAAGGTTTCAACTTATGGGTTAAAGAGGGTAACATCATGACAAAATATAAGGTCAAAAGTAGACAATATGGAGTCCTAACATCCCCCAAACTGAAAGGGTTGCATTTCCTCATGCAACGTTTACTCTGAATCTGAGTCGGAATACTAGGATGAACAGTGTAAGTTGCTGATACAGTAGCTAAAGAAGGTGTTATTAGACCTGCTTCTGAACCCATAGGCATTCTGTAATTGCTGCCATACTGCCACCTCCTCCTTTTTGGTCAGTTTGTAATGAGCCTTATATTGCTGATCAGGTAACCACAAGAGAGGGAAATGAAAACGGTAACCAATCCACCTTTCAGCACACTGTTCCATACATTTGACATAATAAGGTATGCGTGAAATTGCTACCTGAAGATTGAGGGGATTGTAAGGATGATATTCCTGTCTCTCTTTCGGACAATGTTCCCAAAATAAATTGTTTGCTTTGATGGCCAGTGCCCCTTTTGTTTTTACATAATTTTGGCAGTCCTACAAGACTGCTACCTGTAGTTTCCTCATGTGATCAACCATCTCTGGATTACTCAGATTTTTTTGATGTTGTGCAATGAAGGTGGCTGCATTCTGTGGTTCACTTCGAATCCAAAGAAGGCAGTTCTGCTCATTATGCATTGCTGACATATAAGCATTTTTCCAAGTAAGTTGATTGGCTAGAAAAGAGATGAAGGCTCTTATTTGGATATCACCAACAATAGGGAGTATATTCATCACTCTATCTTCAAGCATGGCTACATCGTGAAGATAGAGTTCACAGATCAAGTTTTGCTCATTATTTGGTGCTTCTATGAATGTTTCAATAAATTGATCAGGTGTACCAACTTGGTAGGGTCTTCTATCTCTAATTGGCTTTATATGTAAGAACGCTAACCGTTCTCTCAAAAATACTGCATAATAAAGAGGTTTTTCTTGTAGCCAGCACCCTTTGG
>APFE030975438.1:227694-248685 GCA_000404065.3 Pinus taeda | reverse complement strand
CCAAATGGCATAACCAGCCATTCATATAAGCCTTCATTAGCCTTGAAAGCTATCTTCCACTCGTCACCTTCTCGAATCTTGATTTGGTGGTAGCCGCTTTTCATGTCTATCTTTGAAAATTATGCTGCTCCACTCAAACAATCCATCATATCATCCATCTGAGGTAAAGAAAACCTGTACCTGATAGTGATCTTGTTAATTGCCTGGGAATCAATGCACATTCGCCACTCACCTCCTTTCTTGGGAGCTAGAATAGTCAGAACCACACAAGGGCTTAGACTTTCCCGAATCAGTCCTTTATCCAACAACTCTTGCACCTGCTTCCTGATTTCCTCATTTTCCTTCAGACTCATCCGGTAAGCAGCTTTTTTTGGAAAATTGGCTCCTAGAATGAAATCAATATGGTGACTAATGCTCCGCTTTGGTGGTAATTTGTCTGGTAGATCATCTACCACAATATCACTAAATTCCTGCAGCATGTCTTGTATCTCTTTAGGTAAGTCAGTGATTTGAGTATGGATCAATATTGGTTTTGGCCTTCGCACAACTGCATATTTTACCTTATTATCCTCAATCTGTTGCAGAAATTCTTTTCCACCTAACAGTAATGCTTTTGTTCCACTGGTTTCTGCAGCATCCTCTTCCTTCATGGGCACTAGCATATGCTTTATCCCATCTTTAACAAACTTGTAACAATTTGTTTCCCCATCATGGACGACCTTCCTATCATACTACCATGATCTGCCCAACAGAATATGGCATACGCCCATTGGCATAATATCACAAGTCACCTTGTCCTTGTACTTTCCAATATGAAACTCTACTTTTCACTGCTCATTGACCAGTAGTTGGTGACCTTTTTGCAACCAAGACACCCTATATGGAGTTGGGTGCTTCAACTTCTTCAAACCCAATTTCCCCACCATTTCAGTAGCTACTAGATTATCAGTACTTCCACTGTCTATGATTAATTTCTAGCATTTCCCATGCGACTTGCACATAGTCCGGAACAATGCTTTCCTCTGTGTCTAATCAGATACTTCTTTAGTTGGTTTCAATAATACCTTGTTCAACACCAAGGCTTCCCCAATTTCAGGCATATTTTCCACCTCCTATGGCGGTGCCTCTGCTTCACCAGGCTGAGTAACATATGCTGCCCTCTATCCAGTTTGTTCATTTTCAGGACATTCAAAGGACCTGTGTCCCCCCTTGTGACACTTGTAACATTGATAGGAATTTCCTCTACCTCTGCCATTACCTCTTCCTTGCTGATATGACCTTCCTCCTGTGGTGTTACCTTCCTTTTCAATCGGTCCCGATGTTTTTGAACTGTTGTCCTCTTCTTTGCTGTTGGCAGTTCTACCTATGCCAAAGGACTGTCCCCTACCTTTGTCGGAACCATGTCCTCGTCTGGCATTCTGTTTCCTGACAATCTTTTCCTCCACCTTCAAAGCACTCTGATAGGCTTCCTCTATGGTCTTAGGGGAAAGCATACTAATTTCATCTAGGATCTCCATTCGTAGACCATTTACAAACCTCATTGTTTTTTCAAGGGTATCTTCAACATATCCATCTCTCAGGTTTACTTTATAAAATTCTTCAATATATTCCTTTACGGTCATCATTCTTTGCCTCAGGTTCTGTACTTGTCTATAAAGGGAAATTTGGTAATCTTTAGGCAGAAATTTGCTCTTCATCCTAGCAATCATCCTGTCCCATTTGTTAATCAATGGTTTGTTCAATCTTCTCCTTTCTGCCTGCACACTGTCCCACCACAGTGCTACATGTCCTTTCAACTTGGTGACAACAAACCTAATCTTCTTGTCTTCGTTGATTTCTTCATATTCAAAATATTTATCTAGCTCACTTATCCAGTCCAACAATGCCTCTGTGGAAAAACTACCATCATAATTAGAAATCTCTGGTCTTGGCTTGCTACTAGCCAAAAAAACTAATCTTAATAGTTTAATCGTTGGTCCCTTTTCATTTGACCTATCTGTCATGGGTGCGTTTTCCTCCTCACTGTCATCCCCACCTTCCAGATCTTTATGCCTTCCTGCATCCACTGCTACCAAACATGTAGTTAAGGTCCTAATCTCTTCTCGTAACCCTTCATCTGCCACTCTTCTGATGGCTCTACCTCGACCTCTTCTTCCTACCTCCATCTTTACTGAGAGAAAGGAACTAACCTGGCTCTGATACCAAAAATTGGTGGCAATCTCGATGAGGGACACGTATCAATGACCGTTTAACTTTGTAGATTTTTCGAATAAACAAAACAAGGTTTTGGTGTGAGGTTTTAATGCACTTAATTTTTTTGGCCTGCCCTTTGTACTGGCCTTGGTTCTGCAAATGCATTCATTTCTTTCACACCTGCCAAGGGAAACTAGGAGTCCATTCTTGCACCCGTTGTTGGTTGGTTTGGCTCTGTGTACGTTGTGCCTTCACTTGTTTCTTGTGGTGGTTTTTTTGCTGGTTCTCAGAGGTTTCAAGTCGAATTTTGATCTGCAAGTTGTTTCATTTTTGTCTTTGTTACCCAGCTCATGCTTCATCTCTACTCTACTCATGGTGTTTTTCGATGTTGGTTCTGGTGTTGATCTGGCTTTGTGTAACCACAAGTTCTTTCCTTGCTATTGCGCTGGGCAGCTCAACAAACATTACTCCAAGGAATTTCTTGTTCCAGTTTCATTCCTGCATCTCATTTTTGTGATTCTAACCCTCTGGCTCCTTGGTGAGCAGGTAAACTTTCCTATGGCGTTCCTGCTGAGAGAAACCCTCTGGCGAGAGACTCGGTTCTCGTCCTCTGGCTCAGAGTGAGGCCTTTTCCAAGTAAAGCCCCGCTCCTCCCTTCTTTTATCTGCTCTCTGTCACATTGTTTTGTTTGCCCTTCTGGTTTCTTGACTACACGTCGTGTTTTTGTGGTGGTGTGCAAGTCATGCCTGGAGAACGTTGCTCCACAGCCTTGTCCTTGGGAGTCTTCGCAAGCTTGGGGAAAAAAATAGGGTAGGATCCCTCTGTGATTGTATTGTGGGTTTTTTTTGTTTTACTTGCGCTATCCTTAGTTGGGCATAACCCTTGGGGTTTCGCTTTCTTTGTACGTTTGTATGGTTTCATGGGTTTCACACCCTCGCTGTTTGACTAGTCTTGGCCTGAAAATCGTTGTTTTTCAGTGTTCGTGGGTTTCAGAACCCTCTACTGTTTTGGTTATATAAATGTATAATGAACTGTTAAATTTGGAAATGTAACGAATGCACAGCTGTGCTTGAATACTGAATGTAAATGTACCTGGGTTTTTGTTGAGAAAGGATGTGATATCTTTGTTGGCTTTGCCTTTGTCTGGTTCCTGGTCTGAGATGCCTTCAGTCACGATATTTTTGTTGATGTCATTTAGCCTCTTAATGAAATATTTCACTATTTTGCTTTAAAACAATATCTAAAACATTAATGCACAGAAAAAGAAGAAATTGTCTTCCTTTCTTAATGACAGATTCTAGATTCATTTGCTTTCATATATATTCAAGAAAAATTGTAATTTCAGTTTCTGTGTCCTTTCTTCTCTCTGGATGGCAGCCTCCTCTTCATGAGGATCTGGTTTTTCTTTTTAATGCCTTACTAGCAGTCTCTTACAGTTGAGGAATTGTTCCTCAGTTACCTTTCAATTATCTAACAGTGTCTTTAAACATACTCTTAACTAATCCTATTTTACTTGTTTACTTAATTCTTAAAGGAAAATGGTTGTATCATCCTTAACTTAAGTAAAACAAAATAAAAACAAAATTTGAAATGTTTTCCTTCCTTTCCAGCAAAAATAAAAAAACCATTTCCAGCTGTCACCTTTTCAACCGGATGCTCCTGCATCATATTTTTTTGGAAAATTTGCCTTGTAAAATATTGTTTTTTCGTAGTTAATCCAAACTTTTCATCATTAGGTTATAAAAATAAATCCTCTTTTTATAATGGAAAATATATTTTAATTATGTATTATTAAGAGGGAATTATAATGAGAGAGAGGCAACAGTGAGTGAGAGAAGAGGAGGTTGCAACAAATGTGTTACAGGTTTTATCCCTTCATTTCGCTAGATGGAATAAAAGGAAGGACTAGTTATTTCTTCATGAACGTAGCCCAAATCGAGTGAACCACATATATTAGTGTCTCCTTTTATGTTGTATTTTGACACTCATTTTGATTTTATCCCTAACACATTCGACCAAGGGAAAGTGGTGCAAGAGAGCTCGCATAAAATAAGTGCAAAGCGGGATTCAACCAAGAGATAAATTGAAGGAAGTTTCACATGGGTGGAGTAAATGAGTAAGGTGAGACTAGTCACAAGAGAAGACCTAGAGCCAAGTCGCACAAGATGTGAAGTGAATCACATAACTCAAGAAGGTTGAATGAGTTCTTGGATGATAAGAAGAATACAATAAATATATGTTTCACATAGTTTGGTAACTCTTGTGAGCACACACCGTGGTAGAAATAGGTTGTCTTGTGTGGGGATGTGATAACTTTGCACTAGGTATTGTACATCAAAAGTGTACAAACTTTGTATTTGGGAGTCACATGATTTCAAGGGTATATCATTTTGTATGAGATTGACTCCCTGTCATATTCTTTTTACTTATGTGGGTGTTAGGCTAATTGGGTCACTTGATCATAAAAGGACTTGCACACATTGTGTTTATGTTGTAATTACTTCTTAGGAAAATTGTTGATAATATAACACAACTATAAAATAACAATTGTAATAAATTGAGAGTGAATAAGCATAGTCCGAACTCATAGAGTCTTGGATCAACGAAGCGAACATGATGAAACGTGCCACGGTTCCGTACAACCCATAGTGACAGGAAAATAAGGAGTGCCAAGTTGAGTTGGGTGCTTGAGCGACTATGGGGGCATGATAGTTGCCCTCTTTTGGGGGGCCCACGATAAAATCCATTAAAATGTTTGTCCAATTTTTTTGGGGATTAGTAATGGTTTCAATGTCCTTGGATATTTAATGTCTCTCCCTTACTTATTCAACAAGAATCATAAGTTGTTATGACATCTTAGATATATGTTTTCATGTCATCTTAGAAGAATGAACGTTTAGTCTTTTCATAGGTTTTATGAAAGCCAAAGTGTCCTGTTAAGTGGTGATTGTACCTCCTCTAATACTCCTTGTTTTACGGTTGGATATTTTGATAGAAGAATACACTCTCTATACCAATATGTTTCATGTTACCATGTATAATTTTTAGGTGGGTTGGGATATACTTGAACTCATTAGATGAGATACCTTAAAGTATTATTTTCTGTCCATTCCTTGTAGAATTCTTCTAGCTATCCTAGGCTTGGTAATGATAAGGCAAGGAGTGACCCATCCTCATAGAATTGTATGGATAAAGAACCAACCACTACATTCTCTTTACCTTACTATATGATCTCATAATCACACCCAAACATTCTAGTGACCCATTTATGTTGCTTTAGTGAAGACAACTATTGTTCAAGGAAGTGATTTAGACTATGATGATCAATATTCATCTAAAAAAGCCTCCCTATGTGATATGTGTTCCATGTCTACACTGCATGAATGATAACCATCATTTCCTTCTCATATGTGGATTTTCCCAAATTGTAGTTACATAGTTGTCTACCAGTGACTGTGAAAGGGTGTTCTTCTTGCAAAGCATCATATTCCAAGGAAAAAGACTTATTAAAGTTAGCCACTGCCAATCGCCTACCAATACTATTGTGGTGCACAAAGAATCCTTTAAAGCACAAGGGCCTCTACTAGCTCACTCCAAAGAAAGGCATTCCTTTTAAGGAGTGTTGTTAGGGGAGTTGCAATTTTGCCATGATTTTTCACAACTTTACTACAATAACATATCATTCCTAAGAATCCCCTCAATCTCTTCAATGTTTTGGGACAAGATCAATATTGCATCGTTCGCGCTTTTTGGAGATCAACTCATACAACTAACTTACAATGCGACCCAAATATTCAACCCCAGGAGCGACAAAAGCACATTTGGAGCACTTCACAAATAATTGGTTATCTCTAAAGAGTTGCAAAGACTTATCAACATGCTCTATGTGTGATTTCCACGCTTTACTATAAATCAAGATATCATCGAAGAAGACTAGCACAAAATTGCGTAGGAAGGGTTTGAAAATTTTGTTCATGAAGCTTTCAAAAGTGGATGGAGCATTACAAAGGTTGAAATGCATCACTAAAAGCTCATAATGATCTTGATGTGTTTTGAAAATTTTCTTTGGGATGTACGCCTCTTTCATCTTGATTTGGTGGGTATCCTGAACAAAGATCAAGTTTAGTGAAAAACTTTGATCCATGAAATTCAACAATGAGATCATCAATAATTGATATGGGAAATTTTTCCTTGATTGTTAACTTATTGAGAGACCAAAAGTCATTGTACATATGTCAAATTCCTTCCTTCTTTAATAGCATGACTTCTGGTGATGAGTAAGGGATTGTACTAAGACATACGACCTCCCCCTCTAAAGTCTCATGAATGATCTTTTTCTATTTCACTTTTTTGTGAAAGGGTGTCTATAAGGATGTGCATTTGACATCTAAATTCCTATATTTAAGGGAATGTGATGCTCATCCTATCATTGAGAAGGGGGTAAACCCTTTGGTGTCTCAAAGACTTGATAATGTTTGTTTAAGGACTAGCTGCAAGTCTAGATGACTTGGTAATGTTTGTTTAAGGACTAGTTGCAAGTCTAGATGAATTTCTTGTGTTAGGTTATCCATAACTTGTATGGAATTAAATTAGGCAATAATTATAGAGCAACCCTTCTTTAATAACTTCTCCATGTGATAAGAGTTGACTATTTTTGGAGAGCCTACCTAAATCTCTAGAACCTTGAAATGGTGTGTACATGATTCTCTTTAGTGAAACTGATATAGAGTTCTTTTGAAATCCATGGCGATGTCTCCCAACATAGGTAGCCATTCTACCCCCAATACCATGTCACACACACCCATATTGATGGAAAATAGATGAGTTTTGAGTTGATAGTCTCCCATCTAGAGTTTGAAAATTTCAAATGTTCTCCCACATTTCATCGTACCTCCATTGGCGATCATGCATTAAAAGTTGTGCACTGTGTAGATAAAACAATAGGTTTATTTTCCACTCCCTTAAGAATGAAATTGTGAGTATTGTCGTTGTCAACTAGGACTATGAATTTCCAGTGCTTGATGTAACCTGTGACTTTTAAGTTTTGTGGAGTCAAATTTCATGATAATGCATGCAAGTAATGACTGGTTCTTCATGAGACAATTGTGATTTGATATCCATTGAGTTGGAATATTGGTGTCTTCAACCAATAAATTTGGTGTCTCTTTGCTATTTATGTCTTTAGTAAGGGCTTGAGTGGTCATATCAATTTGGAACAATTTATTTTCTTTACACCAATGGCTTGGAACATATCTTTGATCACGATAATAATAAAGTCCTCCCCTTTTTCAATATACCATTTCCACTAGAAACAACATTGTACTTTCAAGGGAGGAGTAGGAGTTGTGCTTGGGGAAGTACCCTATAGGAGAGAACGAGTGCGGGGAATGAAGGCTATTTTTTTGTTTTTTCATTGATCACCATCTTTGCTTTGAGGCCTCTCTGAGTTGCTTTCAACCATGTTGTGGGACGCTGCATTCTATATTGTTCTCGAATATCCTCCTTCAGGCTATTAATGCAACATTATTTATCGAACGAATATTTTAAGTTCTTTGTAAAGATGGTTAATTGATCAAAGGATACCATAAATTCTATCACAAAGCTTGTTCAAGGTAACTTGGTAAGCCACCCCAAATGGTGAGCATATATCTCGAAATGTTCATGGATAGCTTTAACAAATTGACTCCATGTGATGTATAGTTATTTTTATGCCATTGCCACCATTTTTATTGTTATGGATCTAGATACAAGGCTCCCATCCTAAGCTTCATCATGTCATCAATAATTCCCTGGAGAGGAAGGTAATCTTCCATCTTGGTGGCCCTTGTTGACAGGTCAAGACCATCTAACTTTTTCAAGTCCTCCTTGGGAGAACAATTCCATATGTTATCATTCATTTATATATTGTTATGTGGACACAAAAATGGTTGTGGATGGCTAAATATTTTTGAGTTAGAAATTTCTTCCTAGTGTGGTTCAATGTGTTGTGCACAATCTAATGGTATTCTTTTGTATGGCTTGAGCTAGCATGCTCAACAACTTCTCATTCAACGTCTTTTAGAAGTTGGCTAGGTTTTATTGATTTTTCTATTGGAACTTCTCATCCATCTCCTTATCCAACGGATCATCTTCTTATGGAACATCTCATCCAACTTATTTAAATTCTCCTGATGTTACTTAAGTTGAGCTTCCACAAATTCCAATTTTCATGTAGCAGAGCAGTCATCTTGTCTAAGGAAGTATGGAGTGATTTATAGGTATTATCCTTCAAGGGTAATAACACTATAAAATGTTACTATATCTTAAGGACAAGGAAGTGTCAGGTGATATGGCTCTCTAATATACGTATAAGGTCCAATAATGGTACTCAATGTAATATCTCATGACACTAACTAAGGAGGTTCAATTGTGCCCTTAGTTGTACTACTCAACCACCCATTTACTAGAGAGTAGTCTCTCCAATTGTTATTCTCAGTGTATTATAACAACGTGATCGATTAGTTGATCTAAAGCTAGTTTCAAGTATACCTAGGGGACTTCCTATATACCCAAGGGTACTTGGAAGTGAGATTTCATATACAGGTACTATATGATGTGGTACTACTTGAAGGGGTACCAACAAAGGTTACAAGGGTTTCCAATAATGTGATTCTACTTGCATTTCCTAAGTGTATATTCCCCTTCATAGTTTGATTTGTTAAACAACATATCGCTATGTAATTTAAAGATGCCAAAGCACGTCTCTAAAAAAACAATTTAAAAATTTATGAACTTACAAACCAAAGAAAAAAAATCTTAAAATCACTCAAAAATAACTTGCATTAGGTAGGGCTTGAATCCAAAAGTGTAAAATGATGACAACTTTTTCTATACTCTTAAATTGGCCATTACGACCCCAATTATGAAATTCCATAGCTTTTCTCAATCCATTAACACCATTTTAACTAAAATCTGTGCACTCTATTAAAAAAATATACAATTTGCAAAATTTGTAGCCTTTCAGAAAAACCCTAAAAAATGTTTTTGTAAATCAACAATATCTTGACTTCTTGGACTCTATTTTGGACGATTTTTTTTAATGGGTATTTTTTCAAGAGGAATTTAGGCCTCATATTGGATTCTCCAATTTCTACACAAAAAGTTTCAAAAATTAATTTGAATGTTGTCATCCTCTTTTTTCATAAAAAATCCACAAAGAGAAAAAAATCCCCCACTTTGTGCCCAAAAATATCCCCACTTCATGCTTAAGGAAGGGCTTTGATACCACTTGTAGTGTATTTAACCTCAAAAATTTAGAAGAATCAAATAAAGATGGTGAAAACCTAAGCACATAAGATAAAAGAGAGATAAACCCCAAGAAACATCTCTTTGATAATAAAAATAAGGAGCTATGTTCAATTGCATCTTCATGTGGGCAACCTCCAAAATCAATGCTCCAAATACTATAACAATTTCTGACAAAATATCACATGACCTTTTAATTAATACATTACCATCCATATAGATTTTTAACTACCCATGGGCCCTTATAACGAGGGCCAACAAACTAATTTGGGTCTTATTAATAAAAAATGACTATTTTTACAATGAGTGACTATTAACTAACTATTTAATGGCTGCTACATTAGGATGGCCTCATACATAATAAAGTACTTAATTACAGGTGTTAGGGTAGGACCTGAACATTCCCCCACGCAAAATTTCATTGATGTCTAAGATGTAAGGGGTAAGATCTAACAATGGAGAGGTCTGCAAGATATTCATTAATTGTTGCTTGATTATGTTGGTATTTTAAAGTCTACATAAAATATAATTGCGAAAAAAGAGTGCTACAAGATAACAAATGGGGCACTCAAACAACACGAAATTTACAAGGTAAAACCTTGACAATGTGGCAAAGAAACTTCCATGGGGCAAGGTATGTATTTTATTGCTCAAGACGAATATTACCATCGAGCTTACAACTAAAATCAATCTCTTAGGCCACACACACACACACACACACATATATATATATAACTTAACATTGTTACATTTGTTACATGATTGCCATTTATACAAGCTACCAAATATTTACTTGCGGTAGTTTTTAGTTTTTACAATTTCCTTTTAATTGGCATCATGAATTTTGACAATCTCCACCTCGAAAATAATTTACTTGATATCTTGCCCAAGCCCATCCACCACCTTTTTTATAAGGCAAGAGAAGCTAAACACCACCACAACTTCTCTAGCAATATTGGTTTTGTAAACATGTTTGCACAATTTTCTTGAGTGTATACCTTTTTAAGATCTACTCCACCTCCATCAATAACCTATCTTACAAAATGGTACTTAATATCAATATGCTTAGTCTCACAATGATAAGTTGGATTCATAGCCAAATGGATAACACTTTGACTATCACATAATACAATTACATTGTCTTTCATTCTTCCAAACTCACCTAAAAAACCCTTCAACCAAATTAGCTCCTTGCATGCATGTGAGACAATGATATATTTTACATCGATAGTGGACAAAGAAATTGTTTCTTGAAGCTATGGTATCCAACCAATAGATCCTCCTGCAAGAGTAAATACATAACCTGAAATATACTTCCTCTTGTCCAAATTACTAGAAAAATCTAAATCAAAATAACCACATACATAATCACTACAACTATTAAAGGTGATAGAATAATCACTTGTGCTTAAGATGCCAAAGAACCCATTTCACTGCATTCCAATGCTCTGTTCTTTTATTTTCAATATATCTACTAACAACATCCATTGCATGTGAAATATCTAGTCTAGTACATATCATTGCATACATTAAACTTCCTACTACAGTAGCATATAGTATACAAGACATATAATCCTTCTCTTCCTTAATACTAGGACATAACCCTAAAGAAATATTTAAAATGGAAAGCCAAATGGATATTAACAAGTTTCATGACTATTCACAGCAAATTCCACAAGTATTTTCTCCCCGTACTTCTATTGTGATAACATGAGCTTACCATTTTTCCTATCTCAATGTATTTCTATGCCCAATATTTGTTTTGTTGCTCCTAGATTCTTCATTTCAAAAAGTCCTAGCCAACTCAACATTTACCCTATTGATCTTGTTCATGCTTTTATTTGCAACAAGCATATCGTCAACATATAACACCAAGATAATGAATATATCATTCAAACTTTTAAAGTAAACACAATGGTCACAATCACTTCTAGTATCATTTTGGCCCATCATGAAGGAATCAAACTTCTTGTACCATTGCTTGGGGCACTACTCCAGGCTATATGGTGACTTCTTGAGCTTGTAAACTAACCTTCTTTTGCGATGTTGAACAAATCCTTCTAGTTATTTCATGTATCTTTTCTCATCCAAATATCTATGTAAAAGTGTTGTTCTAACATCTAAGTACTATAACTTAAGATCACGTAAAGCAACTAATGCTAATACAAAACAAACAAAAACAAACTTGACTATTGGTGAAATGGAAATCAATACCTTCCCTCTAAGAAAACCCCTTTGCTACCTGTCTATATTTATATCTTTTAACTTTACCATCAATGCCTTTCTTGAATTTGTAGGCCCACTTACACCCAAATACTTTTCTATCTTTAGGAAGTTGTCGTGGGTCCTAGGTTTTCTTTCTCTCCAAGGGATCCATCTCTTCTTTGATTTCCATTTTCCATTTAGATTATCGATATCATCTATTATTTATTGATAACAAGAAGGTTCCCCATTGCTAGTGATCAAAGCAATAGATGAAACAGAAATGATATACATTTAAGGAGGAAATCTATCCCATGTAGATCTTCTTGATGTTGGCTGTGAAATTTCCACATTTTCTTGAATATCCTTAGCACCCACAGACTCTATCTTCAAAAGCTTCTTCCTACTTTCTAATTTCTATAAATGGTCGAGTCTCCAATTGAATTTGTTGATTTTGTAGCACTTGTTCCTGTTTCAAGCAATTTTTTCAATATCAGATTTATGAGTGAGGATTCATCAAATACTACATCTTTGTTAATGATGATTTTGTGGGATCCTAACCATGGACAACATGATCTAGTTTTACCTAACAAATAACTTGAAGAAAATAAACAAATATGAGCTTTGGAGGAGGTTGAACTACTTTTCTAACACATTTTTTGGATACAAACGAACTGGGAAAGACAAGCATTGATCCAATGATTCATTTAACACTATGTGAGACAAAAAATTAAAGGGAAACACTAATAACATGCTTGAGTTTATGATCTCACCATTGACAATAACCTTAATTTTGATTACAAAATAAACCCAACAATTTATTTAGAAAAGAGTATCTCCAAGGGTAGGGACTATAAAATTTCAATTATGAAACAACAATTTATTTAAGACAACCACGACAACAAATGGAACTATAAAATATCAATATAGAGTTTGACTACTTCCTTTCATATTCTATTGATTATATAATGATTACAAAGAGATAGAGAATAAAAGAAATGAAGTAGTAGAAGAAGAATAGTTACTTAATGCCACAAAAATAGTGATGCTCCAAGCATATCTTTAGTTTATGATGGTCTATTTGCACTATTTGACCCCCCTCTATTATTGATTTGAACCTCTTATCTCTCTTTTTTAATTGAGGAAAGATATCCTCTTATAGACTGTTGGGAGGCATATGAACTCCCAACATTAGGATAAAATTACTACGTCAAAAATGTTGACCTAGATTGTCATTGATGTCAATATGGTAATATTCTGGATGAGTAAAAAAATGATGTGAGGTCAAGGAGAAGTAGAGCAGATCTATGAAGAAATAGGAGCAAGAAGCCATGAGGATAAACCAGAGGAAAGCCAAGATAGTCAAGCCATTGGAGAGAATATCAGAAGTCAAAGGAGCTATCAGAGCAGAGCTATCAAAGCAGAGAAGAGGTATTGGAGCAGTATCAGAAGCCACAGGAAAGCCAAGTGTAAGAGTGGGAGATTGAGGAGGAGCCATATCAGGAGTATCGCATATAATATATTCCAAAGAAGTTAACAAAGGAGCCAAAAGAGCGGAGGAGTATATAATATCGGCAGAAATCAAGAAGACAGATGAAAAGTGAATGCACGTGGTTATATTCCAAAAGGCAGGTTTGTAATAATGGTAGTGGTTTTTAGGTGGACGCTAGGTGGTAAGTGGTATTTAGATGAGAGCGCCCGAAATGGGTGACACATAGCACTCAGGTGGAGAGAGAAAACCACTTCTTCGGGTGGTTATTTCCCTTGCAAATTGTGCACCCGAAATTTATGTAGGCCATTGGATCCATCGCAGGTTGATCGACAGTGAAGGATCAATGGACAGTTTTGGGTTGATTGGGTTAAATGTTGACCATCGGATCGTGAGCAGATCAACGATGGTGGATAGCTAAGGAATACTGCTTAATATCATATCATAAGTTATAAAGGGATGGCACATTAAGTATGCAATTGCGATATATATATATATATATAGATGCGATAATACATGACCCGAACAGGTTATAGAAAAGAGCAAAAGAGTATATAATATATAGATGCGATATATGTATGCGTACCCCCTGCAACATTGTAATACGACCTATTGAAATATCACATCCATTGAATCACAATGTTCAAAAGAATTGACACCGTCGGACTGTCGATTGCGATATGTATATGGACCCGACTGGACCATTGCAATATGATTTAATATATTATCGCATCTGTCGCATATCGCAAGCCTCTTGTAAAGCCTTGCCACCATTGAAAGCGCCGATTGCGATATATATATAATATATATATATATTAATATATATATATATTATATATATTATATATATATAATATATATATATATATATATATATTATATATAAACCGACGAAGTTATTAAAAATAGTTTAAAATAATATCACACCCGGGTATCGAGGAATTGACTATGTTATGTGCAAATATGTCGATTGCGATAAAGTTGTGAAGTTAATATAATATCGCATCTAGAAGGCGAATCGACCATCATCTATGTTTTGGGCACGACTTATAAAAGACCTCTAGAACTTGCGATTGCGCTAAAAGGATGGCGTGGCATGTGGGACCTCTATATGGCTATAGTCTCTCTTATATGGTTTCCATGAACAATTAATGTATATTGTATGAATATTAAAAAGGGCCTCCTTGATATTTTTAGTATGCAACACTATTGTAATTCGGCCTCTCTTCCACATTAATGTGTCCTATGTGTATTGATGGATTTGAGGAGACAGAGGAAGCCGAAGAGTGAGCGCAGAGGAAGCTGAAAGATCAAGCGAGCATTGAGGAAGCCGAAGAGCTAGCGGAGAAAGGAAGCCAAAGGTCAGGGGCATCAAGAATATAAAACAGAGAACAAGGAAACTTTAGGGTTACTAGCAAACTGTAAGAAAATAAAGGAAGCCGAAGCTCTGGCAGAAATGGAAGGAACGGGAGGATAGAAGTAAGTCATAGGCCCAGCAGGGTTGGGAGCAGAGAATTACAACCAAATAGATCTAGACAGTTTACAGCATAGGGTTGGAGCCCTTGAGTTTGGTGCCTCAGAACTGAAAAGATTGGTGTCCTTGGGAGTTGGTGCTCCTAAATTCAAGGTTGGTTCCTTGACAAGATAGAGTTGGTGCTTTGGAGGTTGAAGCCTCATAAAGAGTCTAGGTTGGTGTTTGGCAACTGATTGAAACCATAAATATATATATATATATATATATATATATATATATATATATATATTGTACTTGATTTATTGCAAATATCACATTAATAAAAGCATCTATTCCTATTATCTACTTCTGTGTTCCAAATATAAATGTTTTTTACTGATATAAATAATAATTGAAAAGAAATACTAATTCACTCCCTCTCTCAGTATTTCCAACAATTGGTATCAGAGCGGGATTCTTCATATCAGCCTAACAGCTTGAAGAAGGATTCTTAGTCACGACGAGAAATCAAGAAGTGTCAGGAAGACCTCCTCTATTCGATGGCACAAATTTTGGTTTCTAGAAAAAGAGAATGTCCTATTACTTAATGTCCCTTGGACCTGAGGTTTGGCATTCGGTCTTAAATGAGTACATAGCTCCTTCCACTCTTCCAAAAGATCAAGACGAGAGGAAAGTCTACGTTGCAAATGCAAAAGCCTTAAACTCCATCACTAGTGGAATCACTGATTCTGAATTTACAAAAGTCATGAATTGTAACTCTTCCAAAGGAGTATGGTATAAGCTAATTGGCTTATATGACCAGGACTCCAAAGTCAAGAAGGCAAAGCTTCAAACTCATAAAGGCAATTTGAAAGTTTGAAAATGGATGACAAAGAAGATATTGCATCATACTTTCTCCGAGTAGTTGAAGTGGTCAACTCTCTTAAAGGATTGGACGAAAACATTGAAGAAAGCACCATTGTTCAAAAGGTCTTAAGATCTCTCCCAGATAGATTTGACTCCAAAGTAAGTGCCATAGAAGAAGTGAAGGATCTAGATACTCTCAAGATGGATGAACTCCATGGAATCCTCATTGCCTATGAGATGAGAAAAGGTTTCCCAAGTTCCAAAGATGCAGCATTCAAGGCCTCAAAATAAAAAAAGGGGAAAGAAAGGAATGTCAGTAGTGATGACTCCGATGTTGAATTCGAATTGGTGCAATTTGTACGAAGTCTAAAGAAAGGATCTAAGCTAAAAGGTAAATACCCTCTTATTTGTTTCAAATGTGGAAAAATAGGTCATTATGCTGCAAAATGTCCTCATAAGCATGATAGTGATGATGATGAAAATTCTAAAAGGATGGTATACAAAAAGAAAGGGTTCAATAAGAAGAATTTTCTCTCTAAGCAAGATGAGTTTGATGAAGATGAATTTGTAGTCATCAAAAAGAAATCAACTAACCAGTTTTCTCACCGCAAAGGTGGTAATGAAGAATCAGATGAAGAAAATGACCATGCTGGAAGCCAAGAAGTATTATTCATGGCATTCACAAATGATGATGACTCAGGGCTAGATGGAAATGTAGACGAATTGTTAATAAGTGCCATTGAAGAAAATGAGAAATTACAGAATAAAATCATTTCTCTCAAGGTAGAAAATGAGGAAATAAAAAGAAGGGAAGATCTCTTGAAAAATAAGCTAAAAGAAAAAGAAGAAGCTTGCGAAGAATGTGAAGCCGAAATAGTATATTTGAGGAAGGAATTGGAGCAAGTTAAAAAGGGTTGGAAAAGCTCTCAAATACTTGACACTATCCTAAATAGTCAAAAACCTCAACATGACAAATCTAGAATAGGTTTTAAAGGAGAATCATCAAGTACTAAGAATAATACGAAAAGCTATGCTGACGTACTTTCCAGCAACCCAAAAGAAGAAAAATTATTTCATCAAAGGCTCATCTCAGATCCAAATATTGAAGAGAGAGTAACTCCAAGGAAGAATGTTGATTCAAATCATGGATGTTACAACATCTGCAAAACAATGTTTCATCAAAGGCCCATCTCAAATCCAAAGAATGAAGCAAGAGTAACTCCAAGGAAGAATGTTAATTCAAATCATGGCTATTATAACAGGTACAAAACTATCTTTTTTGGGCATTGTTTCCATTGTAAAAATTTTGGTCATCAAGCTAGACATTGCATGGCTCGTAAGAATGACACACCAAAACTGAAGGATCAAATAAACAAACCATATGGCCCTAAAGGGCAAGGACGAATCAAGATCTACAATTCTTTTGATCCCTTGGCCAAATTTGATCTGATTTGCCCATTATGTAATAATAATGGACACAATGAACAAAATTGCCCACTCAAAAGAGGAAAAGCAGGAAGTGATAATTTCAACACGGATAAATGTGGCCTAGCTCTATGTGCTCAAAATAATGAAAATCATTGGTTTGTGGATAGTGGGTGCTCCAGACACATGATAGGGGACAAAAAGGAAGTTTGTCTCATTCAAAAAAAAAGGAAGGAAATGTATCCTTTGGAAGTGGATCAGCCAAAATTGCTGGAAAAGGAGTTGTTTCTCTTATTAATGGAAAAGGAAAAGCTCAAAATGATTTGCTAGTAAACGGGCTCAAACACAACCTCCTGAGTGTTAGCCAAATATGTGATCAAGGACATAATGTTGTCTTTAGCACCAAAGACTATGAAATAAGGAACTCTTCCTCAGGGGAACTTGTGGCGAAAGGGGTTAGAACACCAGACAACATCTACATTCTAAACAAGATTCAAGAAGATAAATGCTACTTAAGTCAAACAGATGAAAGTTTGTTGTGGCACAAGCGACTTGGACATACAAGCTTCGATAACTTGATCAATATCAGTAAGATTAAATCAATACGAGTCATTCCAAAGTTATTCAAATCAAATCAAGGAATATGTGGTCCATGTCAACATGGAAAGAAAACCAGAACCAGCCACAAGACCAAGGAGTTTTCTACATCAAAGCCTTTGGAGATCATCCATGCTGATTTATGTGGACCAACTAGAACTCTCGCTCTCCAAGGAGAAGTTACTTTGCTTTATTTGTTGATGACTATACTAGAATGATGTGGATATATTTTATAAAATATAAATCTAAAGCATTTGAGTGTTTTAAGAATATTAAAGCTCTTGTAGAAAATGAAAAGGACTCAAAGATTAAGTGCCTCAGAACAGATAGAGGGGGAGACACATCAAAAGAATTTAATGAATTCTATCAAACACATGGAATTAAAAGAGAACTCTATGCTACCAGAACACCCAAGAAAAATGGGGTAGCTGAAAGAAGAAACCAAACAATTCAAGAAATGACAAGAGCAATGTTAATAGCAGCTAACTTGTAGCCAAAATTCTGGAGAGAAGCAGTCGAGACAACTGTCTATACCTTGAATCAAACTAAATTAAGACCAAATAATGAAAAGCATCCTTATGAATTATGGAAAGGAAGACCTGCTTTAGTAAAATACTTCAAGATTTTTGGAAGCAAGTACTTCACAAAAACCAATGATGGCTCACGAGGAAAATTTGATTCACGAGTTGACGAATGGATCTTTCTTGGATACTCTATAAGAAGCAAAGCCTACAAGTGCTACAATAACCGACTACAGAAAATAGTGGAAAGCATTGATGTAAAAATTGATGAAGACCTTCCAGAAAAAGAAATTGAAGAGCTGAAGTTGATCCTCTCATTGAAGAAGAAGAACTTTGAAAAGAAGAAAAAGACCAAGAAAAAACGAAGGAAAAAGAACCATCTCAAACCCCTTCAAAGATGAAATTTCTCCAAAAATATCACCCAAAAGAGCAGATTATTGGCAATATGGATGAAGGGATGCAAATCCGAAGAAAGATGACTAGTACACCAAGGAAGAACGATGTTTCTCTTCTATCCATGATAGAACCAGAAACATTTACTCAATCAAGTAAGGATCCTCATTAGTAAAAGCCATGGAAGAATAAATGTCTCAAATTGAGAAGAATGAGACATGGGAGCTAGTACCTCGTCCAAAGGACAAAAACATAATAGGAACCAAATGGGTGTTCAAAAACAAAATGAATGAAGATGGACAAATCATCATAAACAAGGCAAGGCTTGTTTGTAAAGGCTATTCACAAATTGAAGGAATTGACTTTGAAGAAACATTTTCACCAGTAGCTCGTGTGGAAGCTATCAGGATGTTCTTGGCATTTGCAGGCTCAAAAGGATTCAAAATATATCAAATGGATGTAAAATCAACATTTCTGAATGGGGAACTCAAGGAAGAAGTCTACATGGAGCAACCAGAAGGGTTTAATCTAACAGAAGGAAAAGACTTTCTTTGTAAGTTGAAAAAGGCATTATATGGTTTGAAACAAGCTCCTAGAGCTTGGTACGCAAGATTGGATCACTATCTACAAGAACAAGGTTTCAAGAAGGGGTGGCAGGAAGTAATCTCTACATAAAGATGGATGAGGATAAGTTACTAGTCACACTTGTTTATGTTGATGATCTGATTTTTGCTAGTAATAATGATGAGATGAGCCATGACTTTTGTCAAAATATATCAAAAGAGTTCGATATGTCAATGATAGGAGAGTTATCTCACTTCCTTGGACTACAAGTATCTCAAACCACAACAGGCATGTTTATATCTCAAGCCAAATATCTTAAAGACATGTTTAAAAGATATGGAATGGAAGACTGTGCACCCATGAGCACACTTATGACCACAAGTTGCAAATTGAACAAAAATGATGACTCCCCTCCGGTAGATGCAACTCATTACAGGTCAATAATTGGAGCCCTTCTGTACTTAACTGCTATGAGACCCGAAATTATGCAAGCAGTAGGAATGGTGGGAAGATTTCAATTAGCTCCTAAACAATCCCATTTGTTGGCTGTAAAAAGAATTCTCAGATACCTGAAAGGAACTCCTGATTTTAGTCTCTCATACCCTAAGAGCTCAACTCTTACTTTGACTGCATACAACAATGTTGATTGGGCCGGAAGTGTCGATGATAGGAAAAGTACTAGTGGAAATGCATTCTTCCTGGGAGACTGTTTAGTATCTTGGCTCAGCAAAAAATAGACATCCATATCACTATCTACAGTTGAAGTCGAGTATATAGTTGCCGCAGATTGTTGTACTCAAATACTATGGATCAAGGAAGCTCTAAAAGATGTCAACATAGGTACAAATCAACCAATTACCATCTATTGTGATAACACAAGTGCGATCAGCCTCAACAAAAATCCAGTGATGCACTCAAAGACCAAACATATACCAATCAAGTATCATTTCCTTCGTGAACAAGTAGCTAAACAAAACATCATCTTGGAATAAATCAATACTAAGGAGCAGATAGTTGATATTTTCAAAAAACCTCTTCCTCGAGAAGCATTTGAACATCTTCGTCAAAAGATGGAAGTTATCTCTTTAGCATCATTTAAGTTGATTATAAAGATGTTGCAGGACAAGGGGAGCAGTTCGATAGGGGGAGTCCATGAGCACTCCTTTGCCATTGATGTCAATATGGGGGAGAGAAGAAGAATATTGCCATCAATAACAAAGGGGGAGATTGTTGACCTAGATTGTCATTGATGTCAATATGGCAATATTCTGGATGAGTAAACAATGATGTGAGGCCAAGGAGAAGTATATTAGATCCGTGAAGAAATAGGAGCAAGAAGCCATGAGGAGAAACCAGAGGAAAGCCAAGATGGTCAAGCCATTGGAGAGAATATCAAAAGTCAAAGGAGCTATCAGAGCAGAGCTATCAAAGCAGAGAAGAGGTATTGGAGTGGTATCAGAAGCCACAGGAAAGCCAAGTAAGTGTAAGAGTGGGAGATTGAGGAGGAGCCATATCGGGAGTATCGCATGTAATATATGCCAAAGAAGTTAACAGAGGAGCCAAAAGAGCAGAGGAGTATATAATATCAGCAGAAATCAAGAAGACAGATGAAGAGTGAATGCACATGGTTATATTCCAAAAGGCGGGTTTGTAATAGTGGCAGTGGTTTTCGGGTGGACGCTAGGCGGTAATTGGTATTTAGAGGAGACTACCCAATTCCATTCAATGGGCGACACGTAGCACTCGGGTGGAGAGAGAAAACCACTTATTCAGGTGGTTATTTCCCTTGCAAATTTCTCACTCGAAATTCATTCAAACCGTTGGATCCAGCGCGGGTTGATCGACGGCGAAGGATCAACGGATGGTTTTGGGTTGATCGGGTTAAGTGTTGATCGACGGATCGTGAGAAGATCAACGGTGGAGGATCGCTAAGGAATACCGCTTAATATCATATCATAAGTTATAAAGGGGTGGCACATTAAATATGCAATTGTGATATATAT
>APFE030975438.1:205784-221155 GCA_000404065.3 Pinus taeda | reverse complement strand
CTTGTTGTGGACAAGCTGTTCCCAAGGTCTGATGATGGGCTTGGGAAGTGCAGACTGAATTTCTGCATCTGCATGTAAAATTGTTGCTTTATTTAAATGAACAGGAACATTATTGACTTGTTGTTTATGGGAGTCTGTTTCAATCTTCTGAACAGAAACAGGTTCAGAAAGATGACTCCATTGCTGTAGTTCTTCTTGCTGTAGCTTTGATTCAAGCTGCAAAAAATCAATCTTTTCCTGTGCATTTTGTAGACATGTTTGAATTTCTGAGAAAAAATCCTTGCTGATTTTGACTGTATTATTCATATTAGAGAGTATTAGATTGTCCATTAACTCTAATATTGCACTAATTGGAGCCATTTTTTTTAATCCTCAAAAATAGTGAAACAATGAGGAAAAGTGATGCAGGGTTAGGCCTGCAATACCCACGATCAATAATATCTAAAACATAGAAGAATGTATCCCAACATTTACTGAATCCAAAAAACTTCAATGACTAGCCAATTCATACTTTCTCATTTCAACCTGCGGAAGCTAGCTTTCCAATATATGTTCAAATAGGGATATAAGCAACAATTTCGTCCACCGGAGAGCAATCAATTTTGGGTGTCGGCTTCAAATTTGTCATGAAAAAAGAACAGCTGCAAGGCTAATCAAGTGCATAAAATGGCCACACGTGTATTGAAAGATAAGGCACCAAGATGGCATGAGCAGTGACAGGATGTGAAATACCTGCTAAGGATGCAGAGGTACAGGGGGCAACAATATAGACATCTCTACTATTTTCGTCTTCACAAGTTCCGAGAGATTCTAAACCCTCTTATTAAAAAACAGTGGCCAAACTTGCCATTGTGTACTATTTTAGGACTTGAAGATGGTAAAGAATGTATTATAGTCGGAACTGTGTACAAACAAATGCAACTCAGGCCTTCAATTCTGGATGAATACTCAAAGGAGAGAACTGTTACCCCGCATCTCCACCAGTGTCTGAATTTTGTTCAAAATATAGGTCTCCACTGCAAAGATTGTGCACGATTGTTGAGGAATCTATTCAGAAGATTAAACACTTCACAGATTGATTAGATAATGCATACCCAGAGTCAATAATAAATATAACTTCAGACGTTTGCCAGGAACCAAATGAACGCAACGTGAGAAATTCTTCTTATGCAGCCAGTGGAAATGGTAGTTCCCATGAATAAGTAATGTATGTGCGAAACCTCGCTAGTTAAAGAACCCGAAAATGCCGTTCTATAAACTTTTCAGCAGAAAAGGGGTACTTCATCCTAATAAACCCCATCAAACATTTTCTATATGAAAACTCTGTCCATTGTCCGTCCTTTCTTCTCATTTAGTTTCTTTCTCCGGCCTTTTGATTCAATGGGGAAACGCCTAAGCATAAAGAAAAGCCTTCCACCATAAAATAGGAAAACCAGCGCAGCAAAGAGTGATACAACTGCAAAGAACAGTTTTGCAACTGCCTCAGATGCATTGTTATCTTCTACCCCAAGGTATATCCAGATGCATGCCTGTATAAAATATATACCACCATTGATTATGTAGTAGGCAGGCCGAAGACTATCTGTAGAAAGGCTTCTTGCCTGATAATAAATCTCAGCCCAAAACAAGACAAGTAATGTATACGTAGAAAAGAACACAAGACCAGGAAGATCTAGCAGAACAACTGTTAAAACCTTTGGCCTCAGAATGAATATATCTTTATGAAATCCAAAGAGTATAGCGCGTACTCCATTTACAATAACATTCATAAAATGAAAAATCTTTTGCGTTGTCCACCCATACTCTGGTATTCCCGCTGTTGGATTCAAATTCGAAACAATCCAACTCAATCTAGATGCGTGGAAAGCACTGAGCGTTGATGTCGCGAGTCATCCATTCATCTAAGTGAGTATCTAGGAATTCCAATACTTCTGCTATGAGCACAATGCGTATTATCTATGATTCAACGCCTTCAATGCATAGAGAATTTGAATGGACACACAAACTTCAACATAGTTCACCCAACGCAGAGATTTAATGCAGTAGCCTGATTTCGATCTCCAGAGAATCCAGAAGTGGATAAAGCATTCGAAATTTTATATCTTCGGTGCATCTTGTTCTCTTTCATAGGAGATAAAATTCCTCTCTGTTGTTACCATTAAAATCCGAATCTGCTCTGGCGCCATTTAGTGCGAAGAAAACCAGAAAAACGACAAAGATATTAACCGAAGAACATCTTAAACAAGAATCTTTATCTTAAGCCACGTACTTGAAACCTGTGGAATTAGTCCAATAAATTTTCTTTTCATCTGGAAAGTGACGAGTATTTTATACCTTTACATATACACATCCATACACCTCAGAAGTTTCCATATTAAGCTTCTCACAATGGTGTAAAGTACACCATTTAGTGCGGGTTTAGTGGACAAATGAATCATACACAAACGACATCCGGAACAGAAAAAGAATCATCCGCATAAAATGGAAACGGAAAAAGAATCATCCGCATAAAATGGAAACAGAAAAAGAATCATCCGCATAAAATGGAAACGGAAACGGAAACGGAAGAACCGCAGGATAATGTGATGGTCTCAATTGAAAGCACCGAGGCGTTATGTCAGACAGCGGCGCCAGAGGAGTCGAGTGAGGAGTCAGGTACGCAGTCTTCAGGCAGGTACCACATCAGACAGCGCCAGCAGAGGAGTCAGCGGAGGAGTCAGGTACGCAGTCTTCAGGCAGGCAAACGTTTCCTTCAAGTGTGAAGACTGGGTCAGCACTATTCAAGGCAACTCAGATCAGTTGCTCAGGGAAAACAAGCCACTCATCATGGCTCTGATACCATGTTAAACAGACATGGTTAACGAGAAACAAATGGAAAGATACAGTATGCAATACAATTTTTATTCACAAAAGATGTACATTTATAGTACAATATGGTGACCGTTGGGATTCACATCCCAAGGTCCCTTGGACTGCTTTGTCCATTCGGCTTCCACGCTAACCCTTTAGGATTAGGTGTCCAACACAAACCATAAGAATGCCTTAGAAACTAACTCTTAGCTATGATTCACTCCCAACCAAAGCTAGTCACTCCACCAAAAATCCACAAGAAGTTAAACATACACATTGATAAGTCATTTTTGACACCTACACTTGCATCAAACGCATGTGCATGATAGTCTCACTCTATCTTCTCGACATCAAGCACTCCAAGTAGTACTAGAGTTTATAAATGCCATAAAATCTTAGTCTTCTTCTCTCACAATAAACCACAAGAATAAGTGTTCCCTTTTGCTCCTTTGGAGATTCTCCCACCCCCTAGATTCCCTTGTCTTCTTAGGGGAAAACCCTAACCTTAGTCTTCTTTTGAATCTCCTTAAGAGCCCTAACACTCAAGACAAAAACGAGAAAATACAATGAAGAAGAGTACAATGAAAGACACCAATTCACTTGAGCTCTCACATTCCTAATACAAGTGTAAGTGAATGAGTGAATGAAAATATTGTCCTCGCTTTACTTATATGAAAGGTGAGGGAGGCCAACAATAACTAAGTCAAGCTTGTCCACAACAAGCCACTTAACTAAACAATTATATAGGCCCACATGTGAAGCACTCCAACTCCAAGTGAGCTCCAAGACAGGCATGCCTAACAAGCAAGGGTCCCAAGGTGAGCACTGCACAAGATGTATCTAGTGTTCCTCCTCCAAAGGCCTCCTAATGCTCCAACACTCCTCCCTAAGCCATGTGTACCTCTAAGACTACCACACCTATATGATCACTCATCAACCCAAACATCCTCGAGTCAAATAGAAGCTCCATGCAAGCAACCAAATATCCCTATATTATCTAGGTTCCAACCCTCCACTTCAAGATGCCCAACCCTCTTCCAAATAGGTTGTCGTATCAAACAAGCAACCAATCTCCATGTGTAAGCCCATGAAGAATGTCTCCAAACCACATAAATCTCCAAAAAAAAAAAAAAAAATACACCGCGTAAACATCACGTCAAAGTATAACAATCCTTAAACAAACGATCTTCAATCTGTACATCCATAATATACATAAAAAAGCGATCAAAATACCATACACCCCACATTAGTCCAAGCACCCCAACATAATGTAAATAGTTTCGAAATAAACGTGTGTACGATCTTCAATTTGTATGTCCATAATATATATTAAAAAAACGATCAAAATACCGTACACCCCCATTAGTCAAAACACCCCAAACATAATGTAAATATTTTCGAAATAAACCAAAACATTGAAGGTCGTTTTTTATCATATTTAATCCCAAAAAAATGAGGATACGGCATATGATATAACTAAGTTTATCTCAATCCCATTTTTCGGCCAGCAAAATTTGACAAATAGAAAATTGAATGAACGTTTTTGTAAGTTCGCAGCAAAGATACATGTCAACATGAATGAACCATTTTGTAAACTGGCAGCTAATATACATGTCAATTTCAGGTCAAATGTATAAACGACTGAGCGAAGCCCATATGTGACTTCTGTTAACCCAGCAGGTGCTTCTGTTAACCCAGCAGGTGCCATAGTTACCAATGTGCGTGGAGAAACAAGTAACCATTTTTTTCATGGCAACACCTCTGGGGAGCCACTTGAATGGCCTCATGCTCATTATTTGGATTTGATCTTCATGGACTTAAAGAAAATTGAACCCTTGTACTCTGCTCATTATTTGGATTTGAAGAGAATTGAATCCTTGAACCCTTGCCTCCTCATAACAGAGGGCCAATGACTTAGCGTGGGTTTCAACCAACTAGACTACCAATCAAGCCTAGAAAAACAAATACCCAAACCATCAAGCCTGGAAAAACAAATACCCATTGAAATAACTAAAAGCAAATTGCTTATGTTTATATACACTTCAGAATATCGATGACAACAAAAAAACAGTTTTTGGCTATGTAATGCATGAGACATAGCAATTATGCCATACATATCATACATGGGCAGACCTTACAGGACATAGGTTTATGTACTTTCAGTTCATCCAATCGGCGTTTACTTCTCCTTTGTAATTAAGTTGTTCCATAGAGTCTGCAGTGAACTCCAAAGGGCCTTTTATTCAATGATCAAATGACACAACGGGAACTTATAATTTCCCTCATGTTCTGACTTCTGAGTTGATAAGTGACTTAACAAGAAACACTTCAGAGAATGTGCTGTCTTTTGCCGTCAGCATTATTTGTCCTCTCAAATGATACAGAGTCCAAGGAAGCAGATTCGTCACCTGAAAATGACAACGCAATTTCAGCATACAGTAAGCCAGACAAGGACTTAAAATAGGGCTTAGATAAAGTATGAATCTGCCACAAACAAGCTTGCTTCCAAGCCTGTGCAAGCTGCAACTTCTTGGGGGTCAGTATGTAAATATATACAAACAAGTAAACATGAATATTCCATGTGTGATTTGCAGTTCACATGGTTCCAACGATGTAAAATAGCATGATGAGTAAGAGAGCAAATGCCTGAATTGGTCACAAACGA
Organism: Pinus taeda; assembly: GCA_000404065.3. Taxonomy (NCBI): domain Eukaryota; kingdom Viridiplantae; phylum Streptophyta; class Pinopsida; order Pinales; family Pinaceae; genus Pinus; species Pinus taeda. The sequence goes on along the minus strand of APFE030975438.1, from coordinate 215,640 downwards.
AAGCTCAAGTAGACGGCTAACATGTTCCTTCCAGTGTTGAAGCTCTATTTCTTTATCATGAAGCTCATTCTCAGTTGACTTCAACTCTCCCTCAAGCTCTGAAATCGTTTCTCCTTGCTGTTTCTCCAAAAGTTCACATAGACGTCTGTCTAACTCATATGGAGACACCCCATAGCCATCTATATGAAAAATCTCTGACAGTACAAATGGAGTCATATTTGCAGAACTCCATTGACCTGGCAGCCCATTTGCATAAAGCCCTTCGTCGGCCACATCTGAAGAATCTGTTGACTGTAAAATATTAAACCAAGTAGGGGAGGATTAAAAAATTTGCCATGCCAGATGGTTGGCATATATTATGTGTTTACTAAAATGTTATAATTTATGATAAGCATATGACACGTATGGAAGTTGGCAATTCAGCATTGGTAGGATGAAGCTTTAGCCAGGTTGACCTTCACTCAGGCTTCACTACATGGAAGCAACTGGTTGTATGCCATCAGAGCACAGTGGCAAGGGAAACCTAGGCCCTACGGGTCGGGTTCGAATTTGGGTTTGGGAATGATTGGGTTCGGTTAGTCCCTTTCTTCAATGGTATCTACTCAATTTCTTACCTGAAGCTCAACGTTAAAAATCCTACTGAATGCATCAAAAGTTCGAAGCAGTAAAAGATCAACAGATTCTCTTCAACCCAAGTGCCATGACATATGCACACTGTAGAACTAACATGCAACTAACCTCACTATATTCTGTTCTTTGTTTTTGATGGCTTGAATTTGATTGAAGGAAATCCATCTGTATGTAATCTCGCCCCACTTGAAATTCTGTTTCAAGCTCAACCGTTCCAGTGACCTGCTGTGCAGGTTCACCCGTTATAACAGTACTAGCAGTTTCGTTATCTTTAAAGTAACTACAAATAGACTCTGGATCCTTTTCTGACATCCAATTTGCAGCTGCACCCGGCTTTTCCTGTTGATATGTGTAAATTTCTCCATGACAACCCTTGGGCATTTCACTGTTTTGCAGATAGTCCTTTATTTCATCAACCTGTATTTTCAATTCCTGAACCATGATGACTGTCTGATTTAATAATGAAGTTACCTTGTCAATTTCGCATTTCCTGGATGCGCCTGTGAACATGACACCCATGCCCACCCCATAACTGAACCATAACGCCCCTGCCAAATTCACTGTGGCAAACATCAATGGCTTTGCATGTAGCTTGGAATTTAACAACACAGTAAAACTAAAGCCCCCAGATAGGTAGGAGATATTTAAACTACCCTAAGTACAAATTTGTCTATTAATAATGAAATAATGAAGGGGAACAACTATAAATACAAATTTGTCTATTAATATTGAAGGGCCAATTCTCTCTAAGAATAGCGACGTATATACGAGTGCCTTTTTGTTAGTTTTTCAAGGATAGTTATTTGATTATTGAGATTTATAATTATAACTGAAATTAGTAGAGAATTATTTTAACTTAAATTTAGTATAGAATTATTTTAAATTAAATTTAAATGGTTAAGGTATAATTTTTTTTAATATTCAAAATAAAAATATTTTTTTTGTGTATGATAAATTCAGAGTTAAGATTGATTTAAGTTGGTTTATATATATAAATTAAGAGAATTACACATTTCCATATTATATATACAAATATGTCTAATGTCAAATTCTATATTGAAGGCCAAGAAAATTAAACATTTCCCTCATACTTACACTATTGGAATGTTTCAATAACTAGTTTAAATCCATCTTCACACCTCAAAGACTTCTAAGATGATTTTTTTTCTTAGATTTCAGCACTTGACATTGCAAGCATTCCGTCAAGTGTTTTTAATCTAAAAAGAGTTTTCACCTCAAGGGACTTGATATCTCAAAGTACATGATAAATTGGGAGTTCAGATGGATCTAAATTGGTTCTAACATATATATTTGTGTGTTGTGTATGTGTGTGAGAGAGAGAGACCTGCCAATGCCATGTTAAACATAAAAGGAATTGCATATCTCCTAAACAAGTCATTGAAATGTTTTTAATCATATTGTTTGTTTGTTTGTTTTTTCCCTACTGTTAAGCCATCACAATATAATTATCAATAACTTTCTTGTCGTCAATAGTTCTCCTTATACGATATATATTGAAACATGTTTTTTATTAATATTATTTAAATGTCACATATCAACTTGATATTGAGTATCAAATGAATTACACAATTATTTCATATTAAGAAGTAGAAAATACCAATTACTTTATCTCTCTTTATAAATAAAGTTGATATAAAATCATTTTACATAATACGAATATTGAAATATTTTATTTATCACTAATATTGAAATACTTTTTTAGTTATTAATATATTTTAAATGTCCCACGTCAAAGTCAAGTTGAGCAGAAAAGGAATTACATATCTTCCTTATAGATTATAAAAATCACTTTTACAAAAAATACTATTTTTTTCAATTACTTTCTCTATATAAAAATAAAATGTTGATTTTCCCCAATGGGGGTGATTAGAGGCAAGAGGGATCCAATGGAATCTGTGCCAAATCCGTAATTCACAATGATGAGGAGAATTGAATTGATGGGGTGACATGGCCACCCCCACACAAGCATATGCACACAATGTCTTAAGGTCTGGAGGTTGATGATATTTGTTGTACTGCCTCTGGTTTGGAGAAGGTGCTGGAATTGGTATGAACTAGAAAATTTCACCATTGTTTGGATGGAAATACTAGGGTTGATTCATAAGCCTAGTCTGCCAGTGGTGGGGAAGAAGGGCAGTTGCATGGGGAGGATCATTTGTGCAGAAGAGGCTATATGGTCATGGTTCGACTTCAGATTATAGTTTTGTGGGTATGTTCCTTCCACTCCTATAACACTTGATGATCAATTCTAGTATGATGCCTTTAGGAAGTCGGTATTCACTTCTCGTATGACCCTGTGTCAAACGAATGATTTCTTTTTATGGCAAATTGCTTGTTATACTATGGCTTCAAATTTCTTTTTTCACACTCTTTACTTTGTTATAAGGTGGGGATTGGCGCGAGTGTTGTATTACTATGTCTGTAATACTTATGTCTTAGAGGTTGTTATGGGTGGACCAGACGTTGTGAGTCTGAAACACATCTTAGTCATTTTAGTCATCTCTATGGAAAGGTGTTTTGGGCTAGAGAGTTTTCTTTGTTTCAGTGGGAGGCGATGTCATCTTGGACTTCAAATTGGCGCGAGCTACACCCCTAGTTCACTCGACCTTTTGCCTCATCAATTGCCCATGTTGGTCCTGTGGTCACCTTTCAATAATTACATATGATGTGTAGCCCAAGGGAGAGTCAATTATATGGGAGGGTGAGTCTCAATGGGTCATTTTTATGTTGTTCGATATGCAAATCATTGTTAATCTGTAGAACTTGGGGAAGGGAGAATCATATTGTTTTTGGGCACGGGCCTTGGGTTCTGTTACAATAAGCCCTTCCCTTTGGCATTCCTTGTCATGTGAGGGGCATGGTGGTCAACTGCTTGTGTTTTGCGATACACCCTGTTTTAGGTGCACCCCAAGGTTATTGAGCATAGAATTAAAACTTATTTCTATTGTTATTCAGTGTTAACAAGCTACGACCACTACAACAAGAGAGCACTGCACTCCCAAAGAGGCATTGACCCTCATTTTGTTTTGAAGGGTCAGATTCCAGTTCTTAGCAGTCGCATCAAGCCATCTAGTCGAGTCAGATTGACAAGGTTCGTGGTTATCCAACTCTGGGTCATGGCAAGGCCTAACTCACGTTGTAGTCGTGGGTCCATGGGTCATGACCAAGGTCGTGCTCAAACCCAAGGCAAAGATGCAGCGAATAGGTAATGTGAAGCCACTTCCACCAAGGCACGAAATGTAATTCAGGGTATGGTAGAAATAACCGCCAATGAGAGGGGACCCCTATATGATGTAGAGTTAATCAATGAATTTGGTGATTTGGTCATAAACCTTGACCACACCAAAGGAAGACACAAATTTTATGTCCAAACTCTATTTCTATGTTGTAAAATTAAAATGTTGTTGGAGAGAGCTTTGACAGAGAGGTAACAAGATCAACTGAGTATCCTTGATCGCGGGGCTGAAGTCAGGAGTGATCAATAAAAGATGATATTCGACATGATTCAACTAGACAACATCATGGCTAGAATTGAGAGACACATTCCACACATTGGACCTTCAACCCCACTGGGCTCAAGTGTAAGGGACCCGACTCTTGTTAATTCACCTGATGAGTAGTCTTTATAGTTGCATGTTGGAAGCCTTAATCTATAAGCTAAATACTAATATATAGTTTGAGGATGATGCATTTTCTTTTGTTATTTTGAAACTCTAGCAGACTCATAAATTATGGATTGGATACTTAGCAACCAGATGGTCAACATACTTGGTTTCACATTGGGCAGGTTGACACCATCTAGCATGTATGGGATGATCATGTAACATTTTTTAACTAATGATAACAAACATCGACAACTTACACAAAACCAAAATGTTGATATTAAAATACTTTATTTAAGGTGAACATTAAAATCAGTTTTAGTTATATTAATATTTTTTTTAAATATCATATGTCAATTCTAAATATTGGAAAAAATGCATATTTCCCTCACGTTATAATGTAAAAAGTACTTATCAACTAAATAATAACTTTTCTTATTTTCAATATATATAACATTGATATAAAAATATTTTATTTAAGATGGATAATGAAATATTTTATTCATGGTTAATATGTTTTTAAATGTCACGTGTCAACTTCATGTTAAACATATAAGGAATTAGTAATTACAATTACTTAATATTAAATTGTAATAAACGCCTATGAACGTAACAATTTGTTCCATTTTTTTAGTATCTAATACTCCATAATAGTGTTGTAGGAACTTCCCCCCAACCTGGAGGTGGGAACCATGCATTGTGTGGATTGTTGGCCAAAGCACCCAGTGAATCGTGTCCCCAAAATTTGAAATTGTGGTTCTACCAAATTATCATGGTTCATGCCACTGTGGAACTATGATTGTCCTGCATGTAGAATCACAATTTCACACATCATTCCACCATGATTCCACAATGCTTCATGGATGGTTACAAAGAAACACACAATTTTGCAAGGGTCACTTTTTCTTTTATTTTAATATATCTTTAACTTTGGTTTTGGGTGGGACCTAGGATGGGTTTGGGGACGAGGGGATAGTAAGGATGAGGTTAAAAGGCATCTTCCCCCTTTCTTTTTGTCATTTTTTCATCTCATTTGCTTGAGCTTTAAGAAAAAAGAAGAGTGCAAAAGAGATAGCAGATTTTTGAAGCCAAGTTGTGAGAGGTTAGAGGAGAGAGCAAAGAAGAGATTGGAAGAGTGAAGAAAGAGGAGCTTGGAGGAGGTAACAAACACTGCCATCTACCTTAACTTCTCAAGACTTAAAGAGGTAAGTGAAAACCCTAAATCCTTCATTTTCTTGTAGTTTTCGTTTGTGTTTTTTCACTCTTCTCCTACTTTTCCCATTGCTTCTTCTCCCTCATTTTATTGTAGGTTGTCAATTTAAGCTTCTAGGAAAGTTGTACATTTGACTTATCATTCCATTTTTGTTTTTCATGGTGTTGGTAGGGGGTAGGCATTCAAAGGGAAGAAATGGAAGAAGAGGATAATGGTCACACTCATAGTGACCCAATGTATGATGATGAGGAAGGGTTTGAAGGGTAGGGGGATGAATAGGAAAATGAACTACAAGAGGAAAAGGGTTCATTAGCACCCTTGTGGAGATCTGTGACAAAAATTGAGGGAGAGAGAGGGGGTGTAACCCTTAAATTATTTGCCCATATGGCCACATTGAATTTCCTAATTTCAACTTGATCAGTGACCAATTAGCACTATCAAGCATTGAAGAAGATCAGATGGGGCAACATGGGTGGGGAACGATGCCCATCCTTGTTCCTTCCTTAGTGATTGAGATAGTGGAACAAATGCCTCGAGAAGAAAACAAAAGACAAGAAAAGAGAAAAACAAGGCATGTAGAGAATGAAAAAAGTCATTGATTAGAGTGTGCACGAGGAAAAAGCCTAGCAGAAAGAAAGAGAAAGGTGTTTCTAGATCTAAGTGGGAAGATTGAGCTAAACTAGAATGTCTAAAAGCTATTGTTCAAAATCCTGACATGTTATTTCTTGCAACTCTTGTATTGAGGCCACTAGATGGTGAGTCTAAGCTTGACTGGTTAGAGGGGAGTTTAGGACGCTCTAACTACTTGGTGCCTATTGTTTCCTAATGAAACACTTGACAGGGAAATTTGACCACTTTGGCGCTGGCTGAGAGAGTTGTAAACACCTATTCAGGGGACTATAGACCCCTGTGGTGCTTACAAAGAAATAATAGTTGAGGAACCATCTATATAGTTGATTCAACCTCATGGGGTTTAGCAATGGTCATTTGAATCTTGGGTGAAGCCTTGTGTTTTTTACTCAAGGAGTGAGTGAGCCATTGTGGTGCTTACTGCTGGTGAGTAGTTGTTAAACCACAAGGGTTGTGGACTCCTCTTGGGTATGTGATTAAGCCTTGGGTGTGAAATTCCGTGAACAAGCATTCCCTTAGAATTTGGATTTGGCTCGGGGTTGGTCAGCTACAAGAAATATTGCAGTACAATTGGCCTATGGTTGGGTGGAGAGTTGAAGTCCCTCCTTCAGTTGCTAGCCATCTTTAAACACATAGATAAGTGTAAATTACTTGTGTATATTTTCTTATCGACTGTGCTAAGTCCTGTTATATTTGAATGATGCAATGCTTTATGAGTTTATAAGCATAAATGAATACCTAGTCATGAGGCTCATTGTTGCGCACATGATTGGAATAATAATCCTAAGAATTTGATGTCTACTCAGACTGTGTTGTCCATGGTTGTATTCATGTTGAACAATGTGTTTATGAATATGGCAATCATACTCCGAAAGTTTGTGAGAGACTATATATATGTAAATCAACATGTTCCCATATGGGTTGCTCTGTTTAAACTAAGCATTTGTATCTTAAGGCTTTGTGGTCGTAACTCCCAAAAGTTGGCGTTCTGGAATGCCCCATTATTAAAATATATTCACAAGGTGTGATTTATTTGTCCAAGCATTAGGCCCTTGGTTGTTATATTCCTTAGGACTTCAAATTTCCAATGGAAGTGAGGTGGTTGTTATTGAAAAGTGTAACTAGGTCCAGACTTCATAATGACATGTAATTGTGATTTTAAGTAAAAGATGTAAAGAAGAAAAATAAAATTATTGTATTGCTTGCATCATGGGTTTCATGAGCAAGAGATTTTATTTTAGTATAGGCTCCCATTAAGAGCCCTTAGGAATTTTTTAATCTAGTCATAGATTCTAAAGGGTCATTGTCATGTAATGAACACATGTTACACATTGTAAAGAGTCATACTTGTCTATGTAAAGTCATCCTCCAAGACCTTCTCACTAGCCCTCATCAAGTCGGCCTACAACGCAGAGATTATTCTAGAAGATGAAGTCGACGTTATGCAAATAACATGTCGGCCTAAATAGTTATGACCAACGACTATATATACAAGTGCTTGTCCTCATTTGGACACAAGCAATTCAGTGAAGCAAGTCTACAAATAAGTGTGAAAAAGACACTAGAAGAAGCCTCTATATCAGCACAACAAGAAAGAAGAATAGCGAAGATAGGTGTGGACTATTTTGGGCTAATTTGTCTTCCCACGTGCGAAGGTAGTTGATCTGAAGGCGTCAAGAGAAGGTCAAAAGATTGCAGCTACATTGAGGTGATCTTGTTTGAGTAAAAACCTCACTAGAAGGAGCCGAGTAGAAGTGCAATAAGTCTCTCTCTTAAGGAGACTATTCAAGGAAGCGAAAGTAATCTAGGGTTTCTGTGGTAGGGTTGCAAACCTACAAGAAGAGACCGAGATTTTGAAGGAAGTAGAGAAGGAGAAGAGGAAGAGCAGCATTGGACAGGAGGCTAGTGACTTGGTCTTGGGAGGACTCTAGTGTCAAGGGTCTTTGTCATGGTCTTGGTATTCGTCAATTGAAGATCTATAAGAAGAATTTTGTTTGGCTTTTCCTCTCAAAGAATGAGAAGTTTTGGCCCTAGCTAACAAGCCTATATACTGTGTCTCTTGTCTCTTTATTGTTCATGATTTGGTAATTGTCTTGATGAAAAGAACACAATAATAATAACTTAATAAGAGAAGATCGTAATCAAGTAGTAAGAAGACTATCACAAGCAATTATCATAATTAGAGAAATCACCTAAATATTGATGGCCTAGATTTCTCAACAGCGTACCAGAGGTAAGGTGCTAACGTCAAGAAGGGGCACCAAATCAAGGAGACAAACAAGGATTGAGTTTCAAAGGGATTAATGCGAGACAAATAACACCAAGCAAAATATCAAGTAATCTACTTTAGCAACAGTCTTGAGTCATCATCAAGAAAGTAGCAGAAAGAAAGACCAAAACCCTAGAAGCATCTTCGAGATCATCCTTCGTCCATCATCTAAGGACTAGAAACTTTTCAAAAGCTAAAGAAGGCTAGATCGAAATGAAGGCAGTCATCCCCTTGTTGAAGTAAGGACCTTCATATCCTTAAAAGGATCATCCGAGAAGCATCAAGTTCATCATCAACAAAGAAATCAAGTTGAAGATTCTGTCATCACAAGTACCTTTTTCTTATAATCTAGTAAAATGGCTTCATTTTTATAGATATATTTGGGCACCGCAACCCCAATCACATATGTCCATAAACCAAGGGCTTCTGAGTCCCTAAAAGTGTTGTTTCATACCCTAAAGGAACAAGGTCAGCTGATTACATCATCTCCTAGAAGTTCTCCATTAGAAAAACTGCTCAGAACTGGTCAAACCTGGACTATACAGACTGCTCAGTGGCAGAGGTGCGATGCATCTCACACTGCTAGTTCAAACAGTGCAATGCATACTGAAACGCCTTTGTTAGGGGCGATGGCGATAGAGTAGACAATGGAAGAGATAGTTTGCAAGGTGGATGATCATGGAATCTTCCAAAAACTTCTCCTGTGACACTTGCCTCTCTGAATTCGCCCAGGGATGATTAAGAGATCACCAATCTCCAAGTGGAATCAAGAACTATCAGAGAGAGGACACTAATCAAAAATCCCAGAAGCTGACTCTCCCCCCTGCAATCATCTATATATGGATCCCTCATTCCAGAGATCCGGAGGCTGGAATCTTGTATCTTGTAAGGAAGTGTTGTTGGTTTCTTGGTGGAATATCATAGTGTTGGGTAATCTAAGCTTTTCATGAGGTGAAGAAGGGATTTCATGCTGGGAGGATGATGCTGGGTCAGATCAATGGGTTGTAATCCTCTCTTCTAATCTTTATATCAATAAAGCTATCCAAGTTTTCCTCCACATTCTTGTATGTTTGCTAATATATGCATATGTGTGGTCAATATATATTTGGTCCTATATTGTTTATGATTGTAGATCTCTGCACTTTGAAGGTATTATGCTGCTTTGACTTTATAGGTACTCTTTGAAGAGGAGTGGTCAAGGGTGTTGAAAATGCAACAAGATGATGGAGCTTAGTGAAAAGAAGTCGCCTTCACTATGTGGGCCCGCAGGCTATTTTTGGCGCAAAGTCTATTTTTAGACATATGGATCATGGTCTATGAGTTGCAGGATGATATTTGTGGATGATTGGTGATGTTGGTAAAAATAGATGGATCTCTATTTTTAGACATATGGGCGGAGTCTATTTTTAGACTGCTAGGTTAAAAATAGAACAGTCGAATATTATTAGCTCTTAATAATATTTGGACTATAAACATTATCTTATTCTCTTG